>JACFYI010000346.1:226473-259294 GCA_014898755.1 Handroanthus guayacan | reverse complement strand
TTTTTTTTTTTTTTTTGGGTAAAAAAACACTTTTCTGTTCGAACTATGAGTTTATGCACTGTTAAAAAGTTTTTTTCGTTGTACTTTGTCATTGAGTTACACAACTTTTAAGTTTACTATTGTTGAACGTATATGGCAAAATATTTTGTGGTGATTCGTCCATGTGTCGGACATGCTATGATGCTAAGGGCACTTTTGTCATTTAATAAGGGAAAAAGGTGAGAGAATGAGAGAAATGGTTTGTTAATAATTTATTTGATTTTTAATGTGAATGGAAGAATTAAGTGATGAAGCTACCATAATTATTTGTAGTTGAATGAAATATATCTTTAAATGGTCACCTGTCCTGCACATGAAAAAATTGGTGCAAATATATGCCTAAAACGTTCAAAGATGATAAATATTGAAAACTGTATATTTTTACAGAGTTCAAATTGGTAAATATTGAAAATTGTACCGTTTAGATGACAAAGTGAGACTTTTATTTTATTTTATTTTTTGTTTTATTCATTCGGGTTTTTGATAATTTATTTATTTATTTATTTATTTGTCTTTTTTCTTTATCTTTTGTGGAACACATAAACAAGTATGGAAGTGTTTGCCAGGCATGAAAGTGGAATTAGGCTTCCCTAAAGAATAGATTCTTAATTCTTATTCTTATTAGTTATTACAAAGAATCTGTCCTTCAAATTAAAGTATCTGTCCTGGCCGATATAATTCAAGGGGAAGTAAATCTACGGTGTTACATTTATGCCTAAGTGAAGGGCAAAATGGGCAGCACAAAGTTAGGAAATTTTGCTTTAGTCCCTATTGGGAACTTTTATTAGTCTTTGAATTATATATAATACTATATCTTTTTAAAATAAGTTATATAGTGATCCATTTATTTTTCACCCAAAACTGCAATATAATTTTCATTAATTTTTACTATTGTCTTTAATAAATTAATTTATTTTAAGTAAAACTTTTCAATAAAAATTCTAAGTTTAAAAAATAGTTATGCTACTGTCATAAAAATGTAGAGTTAAATAGTTAGATTTGACATCGAACAAAAATGTCTACTCTATCATTCTAAATTAATTACATCATATTACTTATATTAAATTGAAATTAAAAATAGTACGAGATACAAAGTTTCATTAAATTGAATATTCAAGAAAAGCTATATATATTATCGGGTAAAAAAAAAACAAGAAAGAAAAAAAGATGAGCTATATATATACAGACACACTATATTCAAAGTGGGAGATCCTCAATTAGTTATTTTGATAATGTGTTTTTACGTATTATGCCTCAAATACCCTTTAATATCAGCCCACCCTTGTAAACTCCCATAGTAGAATAAAAGTGATACCTACTAATTTATATATATGTATGTATTTATATTAAATATATGTTAATCCTATTTTAATAATTAAATATGCATACACAAATCAAACATTCATTGTACTTTAATATATTTGAGTCATGTATTGATTATTTTACGCACACATATCAAGTTTGCAATAAACGTAATGCTATAGTATATATTAAATCTTGACCCATCTACATTATTATATATATATATATATATTAAAACTTTTCTGCATACTCCAATTTTCTTGGTTTGATAGATACCATGCTATTCACAAAGACGTATATAAGTGGTTCGACATAAGCTTCGATGAGTTTGGTCGAACCTCAACTCCGCAGCACACTCAAGTTTGTCAAGCAATTTTCAACAATTTGTTGGACAATAATTGGCTTTCTGAAAACATTATGCAACAGGTTTGAAATTATTAATTTAATTTTATCTTATTTTGTTTTAATTAATTAATTTTATTTTATTTTATTTTATTTTATTTCCCCCGGTTGTGGCAGCTCTACTGTGATACATGTAAAAGATTCTTGGCAGATCGGCTTGTGGAGGGTAACTGTCCGACGTTAGGGTGTAATTACGATTCTGCCCGTGGAGATCAGTGTGAAAAATGTGGGAAGCTTCTAAATCCTACGGAACTACTTAAGCCCAAGTGCAAGGTGTGCTAAGTCATCTTCACTACAATAAAATATGTTCCTTCCTTTTTTAATTAACGAAAAAATTTATCAAAAAATTTATGAATAAAATAATTTTATGATGAAAATTGTTATGTCACACTCATTAGTATATACCTTATTATTCATTAATTTTACAATGAAATTCAAATCCGTCACTAATTTTGTCAATAAGAACTTTTTTTAAGCTAATGAGAGTACTTATTTTTCATTTTGTCACGGTATATAACTTAATAGTGTCAAGCACTACCCTTTTAAATTGTCACTAAGATGTCACTGTATATCTATAACTAATTGTTAGTAACAATAACTCAAACACAAATTTGTAATTGTTAGATATGTTTAAATCATTATTGCAACAAAATGAAAATTTTTCACTTTATAAAATTAGTGACAAAAGCACTCATGCCACCATTTTATATTTTGTCACTAATTTTTCCTTTGGTATAATTACCTCAACACCTCTTAAGGTCCCTCCAAAATTATCAAATCACCTCATGAGGTTTGAACAATTACTATTATACCCAACACACGATTACAATTACAATTACACCCTTGAGTTGCTGCATAATTACAATTATACCCCCTTTTTCAAGAAGTCTACTTGTAACGTTTTAAAATTTTCAAGGACTGTAGTCATAATTATCTGTCTATTGAACTAATAATATGGGCACAATGGTGATTATTCCTTTTCTTTTTCTTGTATTATATATATTGGATCTAAATTTGGATGCTAACTTCATGAGCAGGTTTGTCGCAATACTCCCCATATCCGTGAAACAAACCACATGTTCCTTGAGCTTCCCCTTCTTAAGGACAAATTAGAAGAATACATAGCAGGCACATCAGTGGCTGGAGGATGGAGTCACAATGCCATTCAAGCAACTCATGCTTGGCTTAGAGAAGGGCTAAAACCAAGATGCATCACTAGAGATTTGAAATGGGGGGTTCCTGTTCCACACAAAAGATTTAACGATAAGGTGATTGATTTCGATTCTACTCATAAAAATTGTTTCAAACATAATGCCGCCGCATAAATAGCCTCCATATTTGCTAGAGTCGATGATGTGAATTGTTATAGTCATGTCCCAACCCACGGGATGGAATCCTGCTAGTGAGGCAGAACCTAAATTATAGAGAAAAGTGCCGTTTCATATACTAGGATAGTATCTTGGAATAATTACCTCAACGTCACCCGAGATTTAATATAATTACAATACATTCCAAATGGTTTCAAAAATTACAACAACGCCACATGCTGGTAGTTTAATTGGGCTAAAACTAAATGGAGTTATAATAATGAAAATTTACAATAACACCCCTCTGTGATTTGGAAAATTGGAACAATGCACCTTGTTGCAGGGGTATTATTGCACTGTAAGTTTTCCGCAGTTGAATGAATAATAGGGTGTTATTGTAGTTTCACAAACTTCAAAGAGCACTGTTATTATAATAAGGTAAAATTTCATTATCCTTAGTGTCTTTTCACATTAAAATACCACTGTCCCCACGTTGAAATACCTTTTCCCCATAATCTCCTTCGTAAATAAATTACAATAAACGCATGATCTGGAATCAGAGCTCCACAAAATCATCTGGCCAATATTCAATATTTTTCCAAAATTAAATAAATAATTATCAATATTAATAATGTTATCCTAGTTATAAACCCTATATCACTCTGTGGCTATTACAATTACAAAAAACAATAGATGCATATTCTTGACAGGGTGTTTATGTTTTCCTGCAAAATGATAATGTGTTCCTTTTAGGTATTCTATGTATGGTTTGATGCACCAATTGGATATGTCTCGATCACTGCATGCTACACATCTGAATGGGAGAAGTGGTGGAAGAATCCTGAAAATGTGGAGCTGTTCCAATTCATGGGCAAAGATAATGTTCCTTTCCATACTGTAAGTCATCAGATCCAAAATTTGCAATTATGATATATTCAGTGCATGTATAGAGTTTTAGGACATTTTCAAAATATTCACTTTTGATCCTACATGTTCCAATTTTCGAACATTAGTTATGTAAGAAGGACAAATTTTTAAAGAATGTTCAATTTTCATTGGAGATTCAAATTGATCAAACTTCTGACATATCACATCAGCATTTCTAGTCAAATTGGTCAAACTTCTGACATGACACATCAGCATATCTGGTCATTTCTTTGAACTTTAGTTGGAAATAGGGTGTTAAGAATTCGTCCTTATTACAGGACTGAATTTTGGAAATTAGAACATGCGGGGCCAAAAGTGAAATGTATTGATAGGACAAAAAATGTAATTTTTACATTAATTCTTGCAAATATTTGGTCGCATTTATGTTCCTCCATTTTTATAATTTCTAGAGATTATATTTTATTCTCAAGATAAATTTTAGTTCAAACATTATATTGGATACTTTTGTGAACTGTAGCTCGGATGTGTTCTTTCCAGGTAATGTTCCCCTCCACTCTTCTTGGAACAGGCGAAAACTGGACACTAATGAAAACCATTAGCGTTACTGAATATTTGAATTATGAAGCAGGTTAGCCTCGTCATATTATGTCATGTATACCCTTCCAAAAGTTTTTCAAAGGGCTTATAAGCTCATCCAAGCATTTTCTTATTTTAAAATCTTAAAATACATCTTTAATCTTAGTTATTTTTATTATAAAATTAACATTACTAATATCTTTTAAGCTCAAAAAATGATTATTAGAGCTTATAAGACGTTTCTGGAGCTGATACGGCCTTGTACATGACTTTAGCCAAACGTCGTCTCTTAGCCTTGTTAAATTATAATCGCGACTAATCTAATGGGTAGGGAAATTCTCAAAGAGCAAGGGTGTTGGAGTATTTGGAAACGATGCGAAAGTCACGAACATTCCTGTAGAGGTCTGGAGATACTATTTGCTAACAAATAGGCCAGAGGTATATGATTTTTAAGTTGCATTGATCTTTCTTATCAATGTTGTAAATGGATGCTTACTTCTCTTTTGATGATGATTATTGTTATTATTCTCAACTTTTAGGCATCGGATACATTGTTCACATGGGTTGACTTGCAAGCGAAGCTTAACAGCGAGTTATTGAACAATCTAGGGAATTTCATTAACCGTGTGTTGAGTTTCATCGCGAAAGGTCCAGGTGGCTTAACTTATTATGTTTATGGAGCCTTTGATATTAGACATGGCCTTCGATGCTTTTCATTATTTTCTTTGTCCATGAAAATGAATTATATCACCATAAGTATACGTATATATATGTATATGTATATATTTAATATGAGAATTGAAAAAAATCGAATGAGAATGTCTAAGTTGCCACTAATAACATATATTGCAAAAATTTTTCTTTTGGTACCATAATTTATACTTACTGACATATGTAATATCTTAATTTTTGGCCCAGACAAACTTGATACCACAACTTTTTCTAACAAAAATGGTACTTCAATTGGTTTCTTCGACGTAGACTTGATATGGGCGTTACTTTTCATTAAAAAGCCAATCATTTGTCTCTTTGAACTCTTTACAACAATATAAAACTTTTGAAAGGGAACTTAGTCCTTTACAACTCTTTTAAAGGGAAGACTTTCCCACCCTTTGAACCATTACAATTATAAATTTCACTACAAAAGGACTATAAAGGGCTGAAAAAGTTAAGTTTCCTTCCAAGAGTTGCTTATATGATTGTAATGAGCTGAGAGTAATAGACACCTTAGCTCTATGTTAAAAAAACTAATTGCAGTATTGCTTTTGTCAGAAAATCAGAAGCTATGGTATCAAGTTTGTCAGGGACAAAAATTGAGGCATCACATATGTCGATAGGTATAAACTACAGTATCAAAAGTGAAATTTTCTCAATATATATTTGGTGACAATCGATGTTGATTTGTCACTAATGGTACTTTTAAGTGACAAAAACTTTTGTTTTGTCACAACAAAGTTCGATAGTGACGAAAGTTATTAACTTATTGTAATATATAATGACAATCAATTGACAATTAAAACTAGGGATAATTACATCTATACCCTCCGAGGCTTAGAATTACTATCAGAATACCCCTTGAGATTTGAGTAATTACAATTATATCCCTTTATTCGAAGGATCTACTTGTAATATTTTAGGATTTTTAGGGAGTTAATGGTAATTATCCATTAATCGAACTAACAGTATAGAGTATAATAATAATTATTCAAACATCAAGCGGTGTTATGTTAATTATTCCAAATCTCAAGGGGTGTTGAGGTAATTATCCCTCTATAATTTATACAAAATTTTCATTGTCACGATTCATGACGAGGTTGCCACTATCACATGTGTCACTGAATATCAGTAATGACAATTTAGTTAAAATTTTAGTCACCATTGAGTTAAAATCATTACTTTTCCACCAACATTTTCCAATATTCTTGTTCAATAATTATTCAGGCTCAAGATATGGTTCCGTCATTCCTGATGCTGAGGGTGCAGATGCACATCCATTGACAAAAACGCTGGGAGAGAAAATTGGCAGTTATGTGCAGCAATATATAGAGGCAATGGAAAAGGTAACTAATGCATATTATATGGCTTTTATTTTATTTTTTTCCTTGAATAAGATAATAAAATTGTCCTATATGGCATTTTTTATGTAGGTAAAACTAAAGCAAGGCTTGAAGATTGCTATGACTATATCTGGAGAAGGAAATGCTTATTTGCAAGTAAGTAGCCAGTAATTTATTTTGAATATTTAGGAGTAGCCTATGTTACTCCATCTATTATGCTAGAGTTTTTTGGGGCTACCGGGCTAGGACAGTAAATGAATCGAGTCGAGTCAAATACGTTATTGTTCAAGTTTATATTTATTGGGTTTCAAAAATGGTACCTGATAAGATTAGATTGACTATTGATTGAGTCGTGTTTGAATGAACTTTAACTGAGTTGCCTTGAGTGTCTTGGTATCTTTACATATATTTTATTATTTTTAATTAATTGAGTTGATCTCCAGACAGATTTTAGATCTCATCAAATGAGAAAATGTGCTCAAGTTTGGTGTCTTATGTTCATTGTTTTTATAATATTTAAAACCTTTTTTTTATTAATAATTTAATGTGGGGCAATCAAGTCTTTGTCACTGTTACCGAAGGTTAACACCGCAAATAATTATTTATACTACTTTAGATATTCTGTTGAGTCGTTTTAATAATTCAAAAATTTTGAAAAATAATTCATATCCAATAAGAGGTTTTTTACAGGTAATTGACTTGATCTAAATGAAATGGGTTTGACAAGCATATTATCAAGAAAAATGAATTAAGCTCAAACAAACTTTTAAAGATCAATCTTGAAATTGATCTATTTTTCAACCCTGGTTAGGCTATTACATTTTAAATTACAAACATATATTTTTCACCGAGCTTCAAAAACGCGTGCCTATGACCCAGCAGGGGTAACGTGGAGGAGAAGAACGGGGCTTAGCAAACCAAATGCGGGTTCGAGTTTCCAATACTTAGGGTTGGGGACAATCCCGGAATTAAAAAAAAAAAAAATGAAGCACGAAGACTTACTCTTTTTCATATTTGATCATGCAGGAAAGCCAATTCTGGAAGCTCTACAAGGACGATCAATCTTCTTGTTCCATAGTCATAAAAACTTCTGCTGGACTAGTGTATCTCCTTGCATGTCTCTTACAACCTTTTATGCCATCTTTCTCTATTGAGGTAAATTTTTACCTAAAGGGCAAAATCGTACTAGTAAAAATCCTCGTTGGATGTAATAAGGCATTATGTTCAATCCCATATAGGTACTCAAACAGCTCAATTTGCCGCCGGAAACCCAACTTTCACTTTATGATGAACAAAATGATGTTGAATGGACTAAAAGGCCCTGGGAGATTCTACTTGCAGGTCATAAAATTGGAACCCCAAAGCCATTGTTCCGAGAATTGGTAATAGTTTTGTTTATGAAAGTAATAATTAGGGGTAACTATACTTTGTTGTCCAAACTATAGTTGTTTTTACACATCATGTACTAATTTTTTTTGTTCACCTGACTAGACCGCACAAACTAGTTTCAGAAAAGTGGGGCGTTATCGTATAGCCTCAATTCTGATGAAATATTTGCGAATATTCCCTCAAAGTTCGAACGCTGATTGCAGTTTCTAGCATAATCGGCATTTAATTCTTAAAGGAATATTTGTGAATACTTTATTGAAAATTAGACTACATGGTAACGTGCAACTTTTCTCAAAATTTGTACAGTCGATTAAGTCGAAAAAAGTTTAGCAAGTCAAGTGTAAAAATAGCCATAATTCAGACGGCAAAGTGTAATTATCTCTAGTGATAATTGTTTTAAGTTGCTTACCTGATTATTTTTATGCATTGAGTTATATGTAGAAAGATGAAGACGTAGAGTTCCTCAGAGATAAATTTGCTGGAAGTCAAGCTGATAGGCTTGTGAAGGCAGAAGCTGAAGCAAAAAAGTTAGCTGAAAAACTTGAGGGCTCAAAAGTTTCAGGTTATGCTCTTCCTTTTCATTCTTTTAAGGGACAATTACCTCAACTCCTGATTACACCAACATCTCATGTAGTTTGGAAAATTGCAATAAAACCACATATCGTTAAATTAACATAAGTTTTCTACTAATATTTCAAGATTTTTTGAGGTTCTAATTGTAACGTTACACAGGTTTTATTAAGTTTTCATTAGCTGAACTAATGGAATGAGGTATTATTATAATTTTACAGACTATAGGAGGTGTTTCTATAATTAGGTAAAATCTGAGGGATATTGAGGTAAATATCCTTTTTTAACTTGTTTTACGAACAATTTTGTGATAAATTATTTAAACTTCCTATCTCTTCCTCTTTCTATTTTGTTTCTCTTGTATTATAAGTATTATTAATTTGGTTTTATTTAGGCTAATATCAATACCATTGATGTCTTATGATGCATCTTGTGGTAGAGACATCTTAGTAAGAGATATAAAAGAAGGGGAGGATAACTATCAAGTATCAACAAAGGCAAAAGACAATCTTCATTGACAATAATGGCTTCTTCCTAAACATTGATCCTCGATCTATGTTCATGTTATAGTATCTTGTAATTAATTGGCGTCGAACTTTTGTGATATAAACCTAGTGATTTTTGTTTAATATTAAAGTGAGAATGATGGATGAATTTGTATTATATTGTGATTTATGATAAACTATTATACTGTCTCGGTCCATGCAATGGGGACTCACAATGAATATCTTAGTTATTTGCATCGATAATTCAATTTAGCTAGAAAAATAATTAACCCTAGTTGGAGGAAAACTCTATTAAATCCATTTATAAATTGCTTTACTTTTTCTCTAATAATTAAAGAGGAATACATAGTCACATTTTGTTGAACACAAACATGTTCACCGTTTGTTTTTTCTTTGACAAAATTCAAAATGATCTTAATTTTTAGTTGGAACTCCCACATTGATAGCACCCTTGGGGTTGTTTTCATGCCATTTTGTTATGCCCTTTGCCTAGGGGGTGTGAATCTGCCTCAATGCAATGAATTTTGTTAACAATTACTTTGCATCTGTCTTCGCTTTATGAAGATGGTTAACCTAAGTTGTTAGATGATAGTATTATATTCACTTAAAGTTGGTTTAAATTTACTCTCATATTCAATATGGGATATTTTAATTTTTGTCACACCTAAAGCCCATAAGGTGGGACTTGCTAGCCAATTTTGGCAAAACCGAAGTAGAAACAATTACTATTTTACTTGCTCACCTTATTTTTTATATCTCAAATATTTTTGGACATAGACTTGTTATTCACACTTATTCGCGTGTGATGTTTTCAACACCTTAAGTGCTATAATAAGCGATATAATAAACTTTGGCTTTTCTAATTTCCTTGAAATGACAACATATTGCAAGTACATGTCAACATAGTTTTTAATGGATGTAGCAGCAACCATATCATTCGAGACAATAACATTATTAATTTGATGCAAACATCATGTTGGCGTCTCTTACCTTTGTCTTAGGAATGCTAAGATTTTGGCATTTGTGTGTTGTGTCAAAAGTTTCTTTACTAGGATGATCAATATTGCTTTTAACTAGATAAGAAGATTAAGGTCTACAAAGAGGTAAGTTGCTTGCTCATGATGACCAATGATAACTTGAGTTAAATTAGGTACTTCCTGTGTTGTCTCAAATGCTTGGAGTCTCCGAGGGCAGCTACACATCGGGAAAGACACAAGAGGGAATCGATGGAAAACTCCCCAAATGAAATGCCCTAACAAAAAAGGTGCAAAGATGAGGCTATTTCTGGTTTGCTATGCTCAGAGGTTCCCAAGAAGTAGTTCGATGTCATCCCCATCCTAAAAAAAACATGCCCATGATAGTCCTCAAGCAAATGGCTAGATGGAGGAGGCATCCATGCCATATCCTAATGCTTGAAGTCTCACGCTTCGGTTGAGGAGTTCTCTTACATGCTCTAGGGTTACTCAATGACAGCATGAGCATAGAGGAGCCTTCTATTAAACTCTTCTTTGGCACAACAGTCACCACCTCAATCAAGCTCAAGGAAACTAGTAGAAGGGAAAGAAACTATAGATTTGATTTCAATGTAAAGGGCTTTAGTCTTCAATGGGGCTCCGCAAACATCTTCTTGGATGAAGCGTGCCTAACTCATGATTGACAATACTTAGTTGCAAGAAGGTAAATGCTCCCTACGAGCTCTGACAGTGAGATTGTCAACAATGTCATTAAAGAAACTACTTGATAATATTTGTGGGTCTTATGTAAGCAAGACACAAATATGATGGAGTTTTTTGGCCATGAATATACCATCTTTATGTCATCCGAAGCAAGTCAAGTATCAATTTCTTTAAAGCAACGGGCTCCACCTACCAAACAAAGGTCCAATTCCCTGTACCATAGGGGATTAGCAAAGTATTTTGAGACAAATATATCACCCATAAATTCTAATCAACATATTATGGTATTTAAGGAAAGACTTCCACTACAAACCCAAGGAAAAGCAATGGCAATGGCAATGGCCGCAAAACAACAAGGCCAATGACAATCTCAAGGTGATGGACGACCTCGGTGCGAAATGCAAGGGGATGTCAAATTAGAATCCGTCGAGGATGGAGGTTGTAGTCCTCGTCCCATGAAAGCAAAAGACAACTACGAGAATCGAAACCTTAATAAGATTTCAAAACTTTAAAATAAACGAAAGGCGCCCTTATACCGTAAATAGTGAATGCAAATGGCATGCTTTAAAAATTATCATGCACTGCATCAACACCAATCCTAACATGGAGCTAATTTGGAAATCAAGTGAACATTTTGATCAATTTCTTGATACAAAGTGATAATGGGATTAATTTTTCTTTCTACATATCTTTTTGAGTCCAAATATCAATCCCCTTCACTTTTCCCACAATCATCATGGTTCAGTCAAAATCAAGACATGGTGCGATTTTCGTGTGCTCCACTGACTTTTTATTTATTTATTTATTTTTCCATTTTTTCCCCTTCTCTTGCAACTGCCAAATGGAGGTCTAAACTAAAATCAGTAATAGAAAACTGCCCAAGATACTGTGAACCACATTTTAGTGGGAAACCTGAGGGATGAACCACATTTTACTGTGAACCTCAAAACCCTCTGAAAAACCCTAAAACTACATTTCACACACAAACACGCAGCGATTAAATCGCCACAGAAAATGGGGAAAAAAGGGAAAACGCAACAGCAAAAACCCATAGAAGAAAATAGCAACAGCAGAGAGAAGAAGCAAGAAGAGCTGCTCAGAACCCTCGGGGACTTCACGAGCAAAGATAACTGGGACCAATTTTTTACTATAAGAGGGAGCGATGATTCCTTCGAATGGTACGCTGAGTGGCCCGAACTCCAAAGCTCACTCACAGCCCAACTTGTATTTCCGTCATCAGCAAGGACGGAGTCCTCTGGAGCTCCGCCGCCGCCAGTGGAGGCAGCGGAGGTTAGTATTTTGGTGCCGGGCTGCGGGAACTCGAGGCTGTCGGAGTATCTGTATGATGCCGGATTTAGGAATATAACAAATGTGGATTTCTCGAAGGTGGTTATTTCGGACATGTTGAGGAGAAATGTAAGAGAACGGCCGATGATGAAGTGGCGCGTAATGGACATGACTAGTATGCAGGTAACTTTTGCGAGCACCAGAATGGAAGGCAATGCGACTTTGGACTTGTATATTAACTGGTTGATGACCCAAAACAATTTTCTAATAAGTAATGGTATCAAACTGAGTATTAAGATAATTGAATTATGAAGATAGATTTTAAGCAAGTGTAAGATTTGAAGTTGTTTTGAACTGAAAATAAGTTCCCAGCTACCCTGTCTAAATAAATGTGGGCTCATTTGGATGAAGCAATGTGTAACTGTAATTCAATTCTCAAGACGTGAAGTGTATGCAATGTATGTTGGTTCTGTAGTCAAGAATGATTTTCTGGTTTTTACTTGATTTTATAGAACATAAGTTTGTAAGTGAATGATCATTATTTGAAAAAAAAAATTCTGAAGGATTTACAATTTGGGAGACTACGGTTGCTTTCTGGTGCTGATGTGGTGATGGCATTGAGAGTGATCGCTGATGGATGATGAGATGTCCTACTTGAAGCGCTTTAAAAGATAATGATAAGTTCAAATATAATGGTTTGAATTTTCAGAATCGATTTTCCTTTTTTCTTTTTTTTTTTTTTTTTTAGTCGACGTCGTCTACAAATCTCATTTCTCTCAGACTGAAACCTGTTAGGTTCATTTGTGAATCAGACTTTATATGTTAGTTAGGTTCAATGGTGCATGAGAGTTCATATGCTAGTTCCTGATGCACCTCAAACTAATTTGGGAGCAGGCATTGAACCCCAAACATTTTCTAACCCCCACGCAGAGTGCATTTCAGGGGTTGATTATGATGCTTTTAGTGGAGCCTCCCTGTGAACCTTCGATGGATAGTAATTGGACCTTCAACAGTTTTATTCTGGTCTTTGTGACTGATCACCTGTCACCCTAATGCTTATAGATAATTGCACGTGCAGAAGGTAAATTGAACTTAAAAAATAACTAAACTCACATGCACTCGGTTGGATGGGTGTGGTCCATGGATGAGCTAGGAATTATTATGCATGATAATAAAGTAAACATCTTTTCCGTTGGCTATTTTTTTGCCAAAGTGGTAGTCTCATTGTCCTATGGTTTATTAATTTCATAAAAGATTTAGCAATGTAGCCCTCTATGCTGCTGGCAGGAGAGAGTTGGATTTGAACGATCTGATGGCTTATTTTTGTGATCCTTCTGTTTTTGTTCTTGGATATTTGTATCCAGTTGCTTGTGGAGTTTATGCTTTCATAACAGCCGGATGCTAAATTATCATGGACCTCATTTCTATTTTTATTTTGTATAACTCTCTTCTTTGGCTGCTTCCTTTTTCCTAACATTTGGACTTTGATTCAGTTTGCAAGTGAGACCTTTGATGCCATCATCGATAAGGGAGGATTGGATGCATTAATGGAGCCTAAGCTTGGCCCCAGCTTAGGAAATCTATACTTATCTGAGGTGTATGATATTCTTATTTGAAAATAATACTGACTTCGATCTTGTTATTAGTGACGGGTCCAAAAGCTTGACTTATACAACTCTTTTTTCCTTCCTCCCCTCCTTTTTTTTTTTTTTTGTGTGTATTACCAGGTAAAGAGGCTTTTAAAAGCTGGAGGGAAATTTATTTGCCTCACCTTGGCAGAATCTCATGTTTTAGGTATTGTTTCTCTAATATATCTGATCGGTGAACGTCTTTGGCCTCTGTGCAGTTGTGCTCTTTCAAATTGCTCATTTCTTCTTTGTCTCTCTTTCTTGTTTTCTTTTATTCTTTTGCTGAATGTAAAGATATGGCTTGGATTGTATTGAGCATCTTGTTTTCTTATGCTGTTCCTATGCTTAATGTCTAACATTGTTTTATCATTGCTCAGACTTGATACTTTTTTCAATTATATGACTTTCTATCAGATCTACTTTTTTCCAAGTTTCGATTTGGGTGGAAAATGAGTCTTTATGCTATTGCTAAGGAATCATCATCAAGAAATCCAAACCTGCAGACCTTCATGGTGGTCGCTGAGAAAGATTTTTCTACTGCAGTGTCTGAGATATCATCATTTGTGGATGAAGATTCTGTTGACTCTCATAGTGATCAGGTAAAAGCACTTTAACCCTTTTCTTTAACCCTGAATTCCCCTTTCAAGGATTAAGATAACTGACTTGAAATGCATTTTCTTTTTAATTTTTTTTAAGGAAAAAAAAAACTCCTACTTTGACCAGGATTCCAAAAAAGAATCTATTGGTGCATTACTTTTTTATTTATTTTATCAAATTTTGTATGTTCCATCTAGAAGATCATCAGATGCTTTCAGCTAAGTGCTTTTGATGCTCTTTGCTAGCTCAACTCAAAATAAAATTTCATTTGATATTATATCTGGAGAAATAAATTCAGTTTTTCAACATGTTTTAGGTTCGTAAACTCTGTGAAGCACTTGAAAGAGAAAGAAAGGTGCGCTCAGAATACTCCAATGGCACTGATATATTGTATCCACTTGAAGACCTGAATCTAGGGGCAAAAGGAAACCTTACAGAGCTTGAACCAGGTCGTAGGATAAAGCTTCTTTTAGGTGAACCTGGAGTATCCCGTTTCTTCTATAACGCTGTACTTCTTGATGCTCTGCGTGATTCTGGACCTTTCACCTATCAATTTGCTGCATTCCTTGTTTCACATGTTAGTTCCTTTTTTCCCACGTTTAAGCTTTGTCCATATTCCTCTGTCTTTATAATGCCAGATAATGCAGCTTCAAGTAGCATTCCACCTCTTTGTAACTGTCTTCTCTTTTCTATTTATAATCTATTGCCTTGTCTTCTTAATAACTTAGATATTTCAATTTCAAAATAGGGTAAGAAACTAGGAATTCAATTGTTTTCTTGTCACTTATTAATGGTGTCCCTTTGTGGTGTATGGTTACGTTCATATTGGCACATCATGTTGTTTAATTGGTTTTCAGTCCTGCTGGTATGTGACTGAAGTTTAGATTTCAGATGCGAGCTGATGAGTGGCTCTTCTCCTCAGAAGAAGGACAATGGATCATTGTAGAAAACTCAAAGGCTGCTCGATTAGTGATGGTACCTGATAAATTTAGTTATTGTCCTCTTTATCTCGTCTCCTATATTTCATTCTTTGGTAATAAAATTATTTGGATTGCTTTAGATCTTACTGGATTCCAGCAATTCTAATGCTCCCATGGAGGACATCCAGGTAATGTCCTACTTGATTTTCAATAGTTAGAAGGATCTGGCTTGTGTGCTGTAAATTTAGTGGCTTCTTGTATCTTATTTTCCTGATTTCAGATGGATCTCTCTCCTTTAGTTAAACAATTGACCCCTGGAAGTTGTGATGATGCAGTTCCAATTCCGTGAGTATCCATCAGCATCTACTTATCTGTCAGTAGGATATCTGATATCAGATATAATTTGTAATAATGCTTTCATCTTGCTGTCATCTTGATATGCTAGTTCACATATGCAAAGTTGTTTCCACATAAATTTGGTGTACACTTTGTTTGGTCGCTTACTGGGTTTCATCAGTTGGTGGCATCTTTGTGCATTTGTTGACTTTTATAGCTTAGTGCAAGTCTTGTATGCACAAGTTCTCTTACTTCAACAGTATAGCATCCTTTGCTAGGGCTAAAAGGTTTGTGGGATAACATCTCTTTTTCTCATTGGAATTTTGCCATTGAAGCACTAAGCTAGATTATGTATATTTGAAAACCATACTTTTGCTGTTGGATATTAACCTTGGTTTACCTTGATTGTTATATTTATTTTGTAAGCGTTTTGAATAACTGAAATTTGAGATTACAAGTAAGATGGCATCTTTTAGAAAATTAAGGGACTCTATTCTTTATAAGAGTATCCCAAAACTGTCTGAAAAGTGCAATTTTCACAATTTTCAAAAATTTTGGTGTCTTGGTTAAAGTGTATTAGGGTCTAGGTCTCAAAATTTTTTCCTTTTTACTTCCTACAGTTATCAAATGGGTCTTTTGCAGGTTTATGGCTGCAGGTGATGCAATTAAGAAGAAACATATTGTGCACCAGGTTGGAGAACTATTACTCCTTTCATTTGTGAAATGTCTAACGATTGTATTGGTTCATTTTTTCATGTGTTAGAATAATAAGTTCTAGATCTAGGCATCTGAGTATTATAACTGTGAAATTGATTTGCTCATACTTCAATTTAATGTTGAGACTATTAGCACATTATTTATTTGCTCTTTTAGAATGCTTTATCTGATTGACATTCTATGTTTTATATTTCTCATCTCCATGGAGGCTTTAGCATCGCCAGCATTAAGACATTTACTTTTGACCTAAATCTCGATACTGCACTAAGAAAAGAGAAATACACCTTTTTTAGGTGAAATCCCTTTCTCAAGGGGCTTTTCCCTCTCTTTTTAATGTCCAATGATGTTCTATTGTAAGCCTCTTCAGCCAGTTGCATCTCAGTCATTAAAGCAGCCATGAAGCTATTTTGAATAAAGAACTCTGCTTTTCCTTGTAGTGCCACATGACATAAAATTTTACATGATTTTGAAAACCAGCTCGGTGGAGAACTCTACATGTCATTGTAATGGGAGCATTGGAAGAAATAGGTAGATTTGTAATAGCAATTATATATATATATATACACGTATGTATAAATGTTCTTTGGTAAATAGCAAATAGAATAATTTTGTAGGTAAAAGCAAATTCTGTATCTGGTTATGCCCTGTTGGTGTTGGAGTGCGCCTATGGTAGTCTACTGTCTACTTCATAAAAATAAGAAAATGTTCAAGCTAAAGCCTAACTAGAAAAAAGTGAAAATACAAAACTAGGCCAAGCGTTTGATAAACTGTGAAAGAAGCAATAGCGGACGATACGAAAAGGTTCATAATGGGGATGAGGCTTGAGCACTCTACCAATGTCTTGTGGTTTCAGGAGTTGAACTTATTCTCGGAAAGCATCCTTTTATTTGTGTGGCAGCATTTGTCAAAGATGAGGGAATTTTGTCCCTGAAGTGCAAATCTTTTGCTTGGGCTGTGCCTAAACATTTTACTTAAATCTATGATTTCAGTCAATCTTATTAATTAGGAGATAGGTGTAAACTGTAGCCCTAATTTAACTTGAAATGTGAAGGGAAACACATCACATCCGAATGGAGTTTTTTCCCAGCAAAGTACTTGATAGGTGTCTTCTAATGTTACATTGGTTGCGTTAGTTTTTCAGTTCCGCTGATCTGCTCATCTACCATTCCAATAAATAGTTAGAAGTTGGGCTATTTCACTTTGTTTCAACTGATGTGTTGGCTTGACCTGCACAACCTGCAAATCAATGAGGACTTTTGGGGAAAATGATGGTCATTGATCAAAATAGAATACTTTATCATGGTGGAAGGGAGATTTCAGCATAATTATTGTTATATAATTTTTTAATATGTGCTTTATTTCTCTATCATTAGATACTTCATATCTGTGGCTCTAACTCTACATATTCTCTTCTCTCTTTTTACTTAATGATATTTTTTACTTTTGTTTTTCAAGGTTACATCTGCCTTGACTGGTACAATTATAGTAGATGATGTAATCTACGAAAAGACTGATGATGCTCCTAATCGTGTCTCTCCAACTAAGGATGTGTTATACCGTCGCCTTGTTTTTCAAAGAAGTGAAAGTTTGGTGCAATCTGAAGCTCTTTTATTGACAGAAGGACCAAATGGAATTTCAAATGAAGTAGAGAAAAATAAACCGCAGGCGGCTTCCAAAACCAGGAAGAAAGGAAAGCAGAAAAAAATTGATTCTGTCACATTGTTGTCTCCTGGTGAGTGGTCTGATCTCTATCTCTTTGTTTGTTAACTTTTGACATTTTTCTTTGAGGAACCAGGTCACCTGAACTGGCATTCTAATATTTCTGATATAATTTTATTCCAAATTGGAAAATTTTCAAATGCTTACAAAATTATTTTCAGGAATCCAGATGGAGTGATTGTCGCACTCTCACTTCTATCATATTTCTTCGTTTTTCAGTGACGTTAGATGCAGAATGTAGTGTACGTAATTATGTGTTGTTAAATTGTCTTTGGAATTCCTAAATGAATCACAAGAATAAGTAACTCATCTTTTGAACTAAATGTCTCTTGTTTAACCATTAAGTTTGATAGTGTTTTGTCTCTCTTTTATATTCTGTTCTTCTAGTTTCCCGACATTTGAAAAAGAAGACTAACTGGACTATGCCAGCTCTTCCTTTCTGCTTCCTGTGTTCTCTTGCATCTTGAGTTCCATCAGAATGGAATTTATGTGGCTCTCGTTTTGTAGATTTCTTATGCCACTCATAACATATTAAGCAAGCACTGAATGATTTTCTCTTGATCTTTTAACTGTAATGAAGCCACTGCATTTTTTTATCCTTCAATATTTTTCAGTCATCAGCATATTTCTCAAGGTTCCTCAATATTCTATAGTATCAGATTTTGGGTTCATGCTGCAAGGCGGCGTCATTTGAGAAAGTGCTCTATGGAGTATTGTCTGTATTATTCTTTAAATACAGGCAAAAGGGTGTTGTGTTCATTAATGCCTTTTTAGATTCAAGTAGTAGGATATAATAGTATACCTTGGGTGAAGTACAATTTCACAAGGTGAAACTTGGCATACTTACTTTCTCTAATCATACCTCGATTATGATATACTTGTTAATGGCAATGCAATTTCAGGCCTAGGCTCCCTTAGGTTCCTATTTTTCAGTCACATTTTTTTCCCCCTTACTGTTTTATGCTGTTGACAACTAAAGGTACAATATATATATATATATATTTTAATTTATCTGGGTGTTGTCTTTTTCCATCTTGCATATGGCAGCGTCAAGAGGTGAAATGAAAGTTTATCACCACTGTTTGGCAAGTTCATACCATAACGGGATTATTGCTGGATTCTTGTTGATTTCTTTACATTTGAAAGGATCTACCTCAGCTGAGGGCATGGTTAGCCATCTACTTTCTCCTGGAAGCAAATATAAGTTGCTACCTTGTCTTGTTTAGTTTATGTTTCTCAATGAGAAGGCAAACCTGCATATGTCCCTTGTGGACCATGATACTATAATTTGCTATTCGTATTGCTGTCTAAATTATGAAAATGAATACTCTACTTGATTATTTTTGTTATTGTTATTATTATGATTATGATTAAGTGGGGTGTAAGGGAAGGGCATATGTGTCTGCAGGTAATGCAAAAAGTTCAATTTTTCTTACCCCTATTTTACCTTTATGATCCGAGGGTGCCTCAGAAGCGTTCTTTTCATGCTTTCATGTGTACCACGTCATGTTTAAGTCCCAATTTTGAGTCAAACTGAGCATACCTTTTCCCTCTTTCCAGGTCAAAGCAGTGGTTATGGGTCTTGGAGCAGGGGTGCTTCCTATGTTTATGAGGAATTACCTACCATCTCTAGAGATTGAGGTATCATGAAATTCTGAACTGCTGTATTATCATTTTCATTCAGCCATCTTTTCCTAATGCTAATTCTTAATTTGGCAGGTTGTCGAGTTAGACCCTGTGGTTTTGAATGTTGCTAAAGACTATTTTGGGTTTATAGAAGATGAACACTTAAAGGTAACATTCAGCAGTATTCTATATATTCCTGTCGTTTTCACCAACTAAATAGAAACTGGACTGTGCAACAAGAATACCTTTTTGCTTAAGGTTTGAGAGCTCACCCTCAAATTTCATTTGGTTGATTGACTTTCCAAACTGAGTGTACACAGATAAAGTTATGACTATATGCCATATGCCAATGAGCTCAACGTTAACAATTAGGATCTTGTATGCGAAAATGATTTTTCATCTTCTACTGTGTGAATCCATACCAAGTGCAAAAATATTTCCTTATAAAAATACATGATTATAGATTTTATACACTGGCAATCCGTTCACTGGAATAGAAAATGAATTTTGAAATGGAATATAGGGGTTGATGAACAATACTAATGGTAAACGGATTAAAAAAAAACGAAAAAAAGAAAAACTCGTAGATGATAAAATTGCAATGCTGTAGCGCTCCTGGGGGATTGAAAGATAAAAATGATAAAAACTGTGTTAATTAATTCTATGATTTCAAACTTAAATTCTTTCTGTTTACTCCCTCATATCTTCAGCATCCCTGCAAGAAAATTTATTTGACTGAGTCTCTTTAAGCTGAATCAGCAACTCAAGTAGCACCCTTTCATTTTTTTGTTTTGTTTTGTGGCCCAGCAGATTTGCAATAAGAGTAAATTGATAACATAAAAATTTTGGTCTGGTTTTAAGCTTTCCTTTTTTTCTTTTTTCTTCCCTATTCAGGTACACCTTGGGGATGGAATTAGATTCATGACAAAGAAAGCAGAATCTGAATCAGGTAAAGTAGCAAAATGTTGTTGTAGTAACCATTGCCAAGATGATATGCCCAACAAGAAGTTATTGAATGGTCGCACTTCTTCATGCAGAAGGAAAAGATTCTTCAAAAATCGACCTACTTATAGTTGATGTCGACTCATCAGACCTGAGGTACCTTTGAATCAAATCATTTTTTCGTCAAATTTACTATTTTTTCATTTGTTTCTCCTGTAATTGTCGATGCAGCTCTGGTTTGACCTGTCCCGAGGCAGCCTTTGTAGAGGAATCATTTCTTTCGACTGTGAAAAGTATACTCTCGGAGCAAGGTTTATTCGTCGTTAACTTGGTGTCACGATCCTCTTCTGTGAAGAGTGCAATATGTTCAAGATTGAAAACAGTATTTAGCAACTTGTTATCGCTCAAGCTTGAGGAAGATGTGAATGAAGTAATTTTTGCAGTGAAGGCCGAGTCTCCGATAAAGGAGGATCAACTTTCTGAAGCTTGCGAAGTACTTAAAAGAAAATTCAAGCAGGAAAACCAAGAGTGGAGCCAATGGATGATAGATGCATTAAAGAAGATCAAACCCTTCGAATGAAGAAAGAGAATTTTTTTCTTCTTCTTCTTCTGCCCCCCCGGGCTGAAAATTTGAGGTAAAGGAAAATTTTGATTATGGGGGAGATAGTGTTGTATGCAGGTAGAAGAACTCACCAAAATAAAAAGAAAAAGAAAATGCAGGTAGAAGATGGAGTATCTTATCTGAAATTTTCTGAATTGGCAAGTGTGATAACATGGGACATCTTATCTTGTTGAATAACAGTCATGACTTCAAAGAAGATCAACCAAATATATTTTGAAAATTTTACAATATTCATATGATGGCTGATTCTATGATATTTGGTAAAATTTTGCTAGAAATTACCTTTAGTTTAAAGTCGCCATCACTATTGATTACTAGGAATGCATGATGGTGCTTGGCAGAACCTGTTGGAAGTGTTTATACGTGGGCATGTATTTAACTTTGCGAAGTTTAGATGCTGAAGTGTGACGAGAAAAACTTGGGGAATGACACGTAAGAATGCCAACGCTTAAAGTGACATGGTGGGAAGACTTAGAATTAAATCAAACTCAATAAATGTGGAAGGAATAAATATTGTAAAGTGGTTTTTTGCCCCCCCTCATTAAGGAGGTTAAGGCTAGTTTTCCAATTACTTCTAGCCAAAACTCGAGGTTACCTGCTCGAAGTGGGACAAGCTTGAAGTGAATAAACGGGGCATGGAATCAGATTTCGGGCTTGTTTACCAGAATTTCGGGCTTGTTCAGGGCGGGGTATTGGGCACCACACCCTGTCCAGTAACCCATCCCGCTAAATTATTCATACATATTGTTATATGTATTACATTATATATTCTGAAATCATGTAGTATTTAATATGTTATACATGATATACCGTATTTTATGTTATATGTTTGAGAAATATATATTTTATTATATATTATTTAATACAATATTTTATTTTATATAATTAATATACTCAGTATTATATATTATTTTATATATCATTTTTAGTTCGTTTTTTGATTTTTTTTTAAGGAGATCGCAAGTCAGCCCCTTAAACCGAGGGGGAGATGCGAGGTGGGTGGGGAAGGGCCATTAGTGAGCCTAGATTCGGAGCAAGCTCACCTCATCTCACTCCAAATATGTTCCGTTGCTATCCCCAATTAAGATTTATTGAACTCGTCCCAAACCTGTCCCATTGCTATTCCTACTCAAAACTTATTTGATGCACAAGATGAAATTTTTATAACCAAGCTATTAAGTTGTCCTAATGTAAAGCAAAATATTGAGAGACACATGACTAATTGGTTGGTGTGTTTCTTCTTCCACAAATAGTTAGAAATACTGCATTGATATAGTTTCAAAATTGTGAGTTGCCAAATCTTAATAGACACATGTTCATGAGCAACATATTTTAGACAACTATGCTATAAAAAATTTGACACCAAGAATATGCACATTCTTGATGCTATACTAGATTCAGTGGAGCACCCATTATAAACTCATGCGGTTGTTCTTGAATTTGATGCAATGCATCAAAATAGAGCCCTATATCTTATAAAAACAAAAAAAAAAAAAAAAAGTAAAATATTCTTCAAATTAAACAAAGTATGTTTTTCAAAAATTTCTTTTTTACTTTTCTATTAAGTCAGCAATTGTAAGAGTTATTTCACTATTAAATTTATTATCATGTATTATATATTTATAATTATATCACTTCCGAAATAGTAAAATTACTGACTCATCCTCTCTCGTTTCAAAAATTACCAACGTTTCTCCTTCAAATACTCCATCAAGAAATCAAAAGGAAATTTGTGAAATGACAAATATACCCTCAATTTAAAATATTAAAGAAAATTTCTAATGTTTTTAAATTTAATTCTAAAACTCCAAAAAAAAAAAAAAAAATCCCGCAAAATTAATATTGTAAGTACTTCCAACAAAAATTGAAATTTCGGAATTTGCACTGAAATCTTAGTACATTTGACAATTGACAGACCAGACCATAACAACATTCATTGACGATTGGAGTGAGAAGCGGCAGCAGCACGTGGATTCATTCACTTGAATATCTGTCTTCTGCTTTTTCGCACTCTCCAAGAGACTACTGTACTGTAGCAGTTGACAGCTCGAGCAGTCAAGCTCCTCAAATACGGGGACGTTTTGGCATCTCTCGACTTGGGTCTTTGCTCTTCTTTTTGGGTTTTGCTTCGTAACGGCCATTTCTGTGGATGAATAATGGCAGTAAGTGTTCCTTACTTAATATTGCTTGAGGTTAATAATGTTCAATAATGGTAATTTGTTGCCTCGTTTATTGGGGGTGCATTTCTGATCTTATTTCTCTGGATGTTTGGATTTGGAATTTTACTAGAAGTTTTTTATTTCACATAGTGCGAGCAACAGTGGGGGTCAATGGATGATTATTGGTTTTAATGTTATGTTTTTGTTATTGAAGTGAACAGATCTTGAAAATATACTGGTACTGGTGTCACTTTTTTTCTTTTTTCTTTTTTTTAATAATTCTGTGTATTAGGTCTCTCATAGCTGCAGATGATGATCGAAGGACTTGGGATCTTTCTTGTTATTAGGCAATTGGGCTTGACGGGGACTTGTTAGTACTAAGATTTTTTTCTGCTTGACTGTTACTATGGATACACAAGGGGCTGTTCGGAGTCTTTTTGGACTGTTTTGAGGAGATGTTTTGGGAAAATGCATATTTTGTTTATTGGAGGATATGCGGAGAATGAGAATTTATTCAAATTTGTTTTAAAAATGATTTATGTGATGGAGAAAAATGTGTTTGGTTTCATTTCTCTTCATTTTGAAGAAGATATATTTTATTTATCTATTTTATTATTTTTTTTTCCCTTTTTTTTCGGAGGATAAGAAGATGTGTTCTATATTTGATGTTACTTCTAGCAAGATCTTGTCTTTGGTGGTGTTAATTACTTAGAAAATATATTCTAAGATAATGATTGAAAGATACACACACACACACACACACACATATGTATTATTGATACCATTGTGTGGAAGATGCATAAAGATATGCACATCTATACGTAATAATTGGAATATATATTTCTATAGTTGTGATAGGACTCCTTGTCCAGGAAGGGGATGCAATAAAACTCCAAAAGGATTTTACCAAATTTGGTTTTCATTGCTCAGGAATAAAGAGGTAAGTTTGTTCGGGAATGAAACATTGCCACCTTGAGGTATTTTATTTGGATGGTAGATACTGTCTCTGGGTTCAGGATATATATAGATCAAGGAGGAGAAAATTTTAAATTCCCAATGTGCCATGTTAGGAGCTCAGATTTCATGACCCTGGAGCTGGATTTGTAACCAAGAAAGGGCTTTTGGTTGAGTCATTAGATTTATCATGAAGTTTGAAAACAACGACATGTATCTTGACTTGTTTTCAAGTTTCACATCAGTTCTGATGAGTTCCTTAATGAAGCAACTCATGAATCGACACTCATCTAGAAAAAACGCAACCAATTGCTCATATGAGAAAGCAAGCTACCTCTTCTGGTGTCTGCTAACTTTTCTATTCTCTTTCATTAATTCAGAGTTCTCATGAATCTTAGGTGAAACCGAACTACAGAGATGCAAACAAGCCTTATGTTTTATTGCTCGTTTAGGTCATGAGACTTATCATGTATTGTTGGTACTATATCAATAAAATTTCTTGAAGAATAATACTTCTTTCTGGTTCGGATTTGTTTTTCATTTTCATAATTCATATGCGCTTCTCACTTTCTATACCCGTTAGACTATGTGAAGCTCAATGTCAACTTTAGAAGTTAGATGTATAGAAACTCATTTTGGTGCTTTTAACTGCCAAGTGTCTTGGCCAGTTTGCAGAATAGTTATTTTCGGATTATATCGGCGGTTAAGCTGTCCGAGGATGAGATAATTTCTTTCTTCTTCTATTAGAATTTTCTTCGAGTGGACAAACTACTTATAGAGCAAATTAATTCATGGGTTTTTGGGGTGGGTTCATTTTTTTCCTTTTTCCTTTTTTGTGTTTCCAAAATAAAAAATTATGATCATAGGATGATGATGAGACTAGATAGAGGGGGGCAAAATTGTCCATTCACTTTTTGCAGTTTCTATCTTTATTTTATGACTGAGCTCAACCATAGGGGGAAGTATTAGAGTCTGACGACTTCCACTACATTTTTCTGAGGTCTGACATACTCCATTGCAGATTAACCAAATGAGGATTTGAAGTTACTTTTATGAACTAAAAATGAAAGAAATTTGATCTCAAATGTCCTTAAGAAATGTTTATTTAAGTAACATCGATTGTGTGTCTGCATGCATGCATATTGTTCTTGATATTAATGTTGTTATCCCTGCAGTGCATATTTGTTCTTGATATTAATGTTTTTATCCCTGCAGCAGCGTCCACAAGTACCAAAATTTGGTGACTGGGAAGGTGATGAAAGTGATCACTACACTACATATTTTGATGATCCGAGGAAAGGAAAGAAGGGTGGACACAAATATGAAAATGATTCTCTAGAAAAACTTCCAATTGAACCAAAGGGCCAAAAGAAATCTGGAGCACCATTTCCGGAGCACGAGCATCATTCAATCCAAGGAGAGAGTGAACCGAGGAGATCAAACGCTTCACCATTGCACCCTAAGGTAGTGGGTCCCAACCCTCCAATTGGCTCGTCCCCCAAGTGGCATGGTCGCGGACCATCCGGAAGCCATGGATCAGGATCAGAAGCATCAAACGCACTTAGGCCAAGGCATGATCGACGGCCAAGTCGAGAAGAAGGGGATATGAGAAGACTTAGTGATTCTCCCACAAACTGGACAAACAGTTTGGACTCGCCTCATCATCGTCATGGCAGCTCAAGTGCTGGTGATACACCTAGGAGGGTGGCCCGGCAGAGTGGAGGGTCCGATCATAGCGTAGAACGCTCGCCACTGCATCAGCATTCCCATGCAAGAGTTGGGGTAAAAAGCAGTGGGGTTTCTTCTCCGTCTTGGGAAAGGAAGGCTACATCCGAAGGCAGCCATGGCCATGCGCCCACTACTCCTGGAAGATCCCGATTGAGATCAGTAACACGAGGAGAAAGCCTGGTAATTTTTTATTTTTTTTTTGGTTATTTTTTCTGTTTCCTGTTATGTATGTGATGATACCTAGTATTGTCCTATCCTATATTGGAGGAGTCGAGGGTCGTGAGACAGTTGATATACTAAGTCCCATCATTTTGACGTCTAAAAAATACCTCAATGGGGCCTTCACATTATCAACGCATTCGATCATAATCAATATTCTTACTTGTGGCACACTGGATGTGTGCACTTAAATTTTTAATGTATATAAAATTGATAACATTTTGTTGTTATATGATAATATGTTATTTAATTATCTAGTCATATTCACTTGAACTTATTACATGAAATGAAGAGTTAAGAAAAAATTTATAGAATGTGAAGTTCAAGAGCGAAGAAATAATACAGTTGGAAAAAACAGAGAGAGGAAAAGAATAATGAGTGAGAAGAGAGACACGAAAAGATGATAAAAACTTTTTTTCTTTCTGTATTTTTTATTTAAATAGGGTAAGTTTAATCAATACATTGAAAAACATACCACTAATACCCTCAGAGCTTGTATATAGTACATTTGCATCATAAAACTCTAATATATAGTTTGACTTTGTTAGAAATTAATTATACGACGCCTATCAGATAGCTAAATGCAGAATTCTTGAATTATCTTCTTTTGGTATGACTCTTGAACGCAGAAAGATATGATTGAGTCAGAGAATTTGAAATGTTTGTTAGTGCATCTATCAAATAAAGTTCGGTTTTGGGAAGAACATGTACTATGTTGCTTTCTTGTCTCTGTACATGATATAACCATGATGTCCCTTCCGATGTGCAGCCTGATGACAGCCCTGCCGTTCCCAGATTTGGTGAGTGGGACGAGACTGATCCTGCAGCAGCAGAAGGATATACGCAAATTTTCAACAAAGTAAGAGAAGAGAAACATAGTGAAACAGGAAAAGTACCCGCCGTCCCAACTGAAACATCTTACTCCAACGATCAGAAGCTATACAGAAATGATGATGCTAGGGTAAACAATTTTACTTTCTGCTCCTTTACTTTTGTAACTGGAGACTGTTAATGCTGTTGTTGTTGTTGTTGTTAGGGTTAATTACCAAAACTCGGTTGAGGTTTGGTGTGTTTACAAGAAACTCCCTCTATTTTTAAAATTACAAATATTCCCTTCTATTTTTTTAAAATTACAAATACTCCCTTGCTACTAAAGCATGTGTGGTAAATTTCTGTGACAGCAACTAAAGACCGGTGAAATCTGTATTACGAAGGCAAACCTCAAGAGGGTATTTGTAATTTTAAAAGATTGAAGGGTTTTTGTCATAAACTGTCCAAATTTTAAGGGGTTTCTGGTAATGACCCCCCATTCTTATTCTTTTGTCATAGTGTAGTAGAATTTTTAAATATTTACATGGCCTTACTTAAATTAAAATAGTAACTTGACCAAGTTTTGTTTCTGTGTTCTTTCCATTAGGGATGCTGGTGCTTACCATGGGCCAGAAGATGACACATCCTATACCCGGTGCATTAGGCCTGTGTACTAATGTATTGATTTTTGTGTAAAATTCATGTTCATAGTACATTATTATCAAACGTATATAGATCTTGCTCATGATATTGTATAATTTGCATAGTTTCTGTATTTAATTACTCATGCGACATTGAACAAGAAAATTATCTGAAAGAAATTCCTATTTTATGTTTACAATATTATTTTCTTATGGTCCAAGTCAATCTATTCGCACGTGAGAGCAACAGGTCAGGTCGAGAAATCTGGTGAATTTTAGGCGAATTTGTCGAGCTCATTTGAATTAATCTGTCTCTCGTGTACTATTTTTTGCCATTAAATTATTAGTATGATTTGTAGATCTGTGAGAAATTAAATCTTGTAACTTAATTGCTTATGTCTTTTTTTTTTTTTTTTTTTGAGAAAGAGACAATTAATATATTTAATCCTTACATTAGTACATTATATCAACAACATTCGATATCAATAATTAACAAAAAGATTTCTAACAAGGCTAATATACAGTAAAAAATCAAGAGTACTATTCAGTAGAGTAAAGGTTCACATGTGTTCGCTGGGAATCGAATTAATAACATCATGGTATTTTGAGACCTCCTCCTACCCAATTAGGCCACTATTCATCGAAAACTTAATTGCTCATGTTTTGTGCCCAACAATATACATAATTCAGTGTAACATGTACATGTATATAATAACTCCGAAATTTCTTGGTTGAAAGAGAGAGATTATATGACAATTAAATAATTAAAACGCATCTAAGCTTTGCAATAAAATGTCACTAATTTGAACTGAGGAAGAATTGAGAGACATAAATACCGTAACATAGCATATGTTTTTACAATGAAAACATATTTATTTATTTATTAATGTCGACAACTTATTTATTATTAATTTGTCGATAATGTTAATGAGTGATACAATAGCCAATTCCAGGTCCATATGCCTCACAAAAATTGCCACACCCAACGTCAATGCAGTTGCTGTCAAAAGTACAGTAGCTGAAACATTCCTGTAGTTTTCTTGAAAGTAGCGTTCCCCCCCTTGCTTGTTCTTCCACTGCTTCAACTCTTGGTGAAGGTAAAACTGCATCAAATTGGAGTTGCATAAAATGAGTTTTGACTTAATTACAAAATATCCCAACGTGATATTATAAACGATTTACGTAAATACCATTGGTACATGAGGAAAACCACCAAGTAGTAGCCGGCACACGTGTTTTTTATGTATGGTTTGGTTCGATTTGACACGATAAAACCATGTAACCTCGTCTCTATGGAGGTTTCAACATCATTGAGGAAATGTCACACTAGTTCTATAGGCTATAAGCACTAATTTATGAAACTCTAACAAGGTAAATCGTTTTATGTATTTTCTCAATTTACATATTACTTTAACGAGTATGCGACCTTTGATTTGACTTATAATGACTTAAAAATGTTTGAAGTTGCTGAGATGCCTTCCACCCCCTTGACCCTTAGTTTTGGGATATTTATGGAATGTCTCAAATGACTTTGTCAAATAAAAAGAAAATGAAAAAAATTAAAAAGACATAAAAGCTAATCTCCATTTCGTGCGTAAAGCAATCTCTCTCTCACCAAAACAGACATCATATAACTCTCCATCTTCTTTGTCCAAAAACTCCATATTTTTCCAAACATCATATGACATTGATCCGCAATATGTAAGAAAGAAGCACCTTATAATTAAGCTGAAAGTTAAAGGACCTACCAGATGTGGTGATGAGGAGAGCCAAGAAGAGGATCAGTTTAGCTGAAGTCTTTTCCATGCTTACTTTTGATGGGATTTTGTGCTATAAGTGAACCTAATTTATAACCCATCCTTACAAATATTATAATACATGTGATTGTTTTTTATTTTTTTTTTCTTTTTTTCTTTTTCAATTCAAGCAATCAAACAAGTTGGTTATAATAAAATACCATTAATTAACAATATTTAATTCATAGTTTGCGAAAAATGATGTAGACAAAATTAAATACATTTTAGTTAGATCCAAAATCTTTAAAATTCATAAAGTCAACTTTTATTAAAGATTTTCTAACTGAAAAAATGGATCTGGAAAATAATGAACTACAATTAATTAATTGGGTATGAGCACATGATCCAACATTAGAAAAAGAGCACAAGACAAGTTGTTTTGCTTATATATATATATATATATGATAAAATTCGGTTGTAACATCTACATCACTAGTATTGGTGCAAATTATTGAAATATATATATATATAATAATAACTACTAGTGTTTATTGTACACTGCATCCATGTACAAAAATTAATTATTATTTATTTTATATATATTAAAATATAATACAAATTTGATATGTATATATTTAATAATTAGAATATGAGCAGTATATTTAACATAAATATCCATGTAACTTAATATAAACAATTAAATGAGTTAATAAGTTAATAATTCTATTATTATGTTGTAGGTGATTATTTGTTAAGACATAATTTAGGCATGGCACATGAAGACATGTCATTAAAATAACTACATTTAACCCTCACACTTTATATATATATATATATAGTTGTTGTTGATGATGACAACAATATAATAATAATAATAATAATAATAATAATAAAGTAAAAGTTATTGAGTATATTATGTAGTTAGTAATATTATGACAACGATCACAATCAATACTCTTACTTGCGGCACACTCGTTGTGTGCATTTAAATTTTTAATGCATATAAAATTGATAACATTTTGTTGTTATATGATAATATATTATTTAATTATCTAGTCATATTCACTTGAACTTATTACACAAAATGACAGAGCTAAGGGAAAAATTGGAGAATGTGAAGTTCGAGAGTGAAGAAATAGGGACGAGATCTCCTATTCCAAATAATATTTCATCTCATATTCCATGCATTTAAATACATGCCACGTGTATTGTATTTATTGTTAAATATTTTTATAAGAAAATATTCAATACACGTAATATGTATTTAAATACGCGGAATATGACATAAAACAGTATTTGGAATAGGGGATCCCGTCCCGAAGGAATAGTACAATTGGAAAAAAATAGAGAGAGGAAAAGAGTAATGAGTAAGAAGAGAGACACGAAAAGATGGGAAAAGCTTTCCTTTTTCTTTTTGTATTTTTTATTTAAATAGGGTAAGTTTAGTCAATACGATGAAAAACATACCTCTAATGCCCTCAGAGCTAGGGGTGTTCAATTCCAAATCAAATCAAACAAAACCAACCATCCAACCCAATCCAAACCAAAAACCGATAAAAATCGATTTTTTCGGATTAGTTCGGATTGAATTTTGAAGAAACTAATCAGTTTGGTTTGGTTCTCTATTTTGTTTTTCAAAATCGATCCAAACCTAACCGAACCGCTTATTTTAATATATATATTTTTAATTTTATTACAAGTATACTATTAGTATTAATTTTAATTCAAAAAGTTGGCAAAATTGCAATTTTCGTCCCATAGGATAGGGGGGTCTGCAAATTTAGTCCCACGCTTTTTGTGAATTTAATTTTAGTCCCAAATTACGAAAATCATTGCAAATTTGGTCCCAATTACCAATTTCCGTCATTTTTTTAACGGAACAAGTCACGTGCCCCCACGTGCACGTTAATTAACTGAATAGAGAGGAAATTGACGGACATGACTAGCGGCAACAACAGAAAGGTAAGTAATCAGCCAAAAACCCCAATTTTCCTCTCCTTTAAAACCTAATTCCCCACTCCAAGTAAAGAAAAATTACTGAAAAATTACCCTCTGCAAAACCCATTTTCTGAATCAAATGTCAGATGTGGTAGGAGCAAGCTGTTTCTGTGGAAATGCACCACGAATTCGCACTAGCTGGACGAAGGAAAACCCTGGAAGGCGTTTCCTTACATGCGCAAAGATAGCCGGAGGATGCCAGTTTTTTGAGTGGGAGGACGGTCCAATGTGTGCGAGATCTAGAGCCATTATTCCTGGGCTTCTCCGTCGGTTGAATAAATTGGAAGAAGAAAAGGCAAGACTTGAGAGAAGGAACAAGATTTATGTGATTTTAATCTTAGTGTTATTGTTTGTAATTCTTTTCACGTGGATTCAGTAATGATGTAGGATGTGCAATTGTGGAAGAAGAAAGAATTTCAGTCCTTTTGTCATGCTTGGTGCCTCTCTTTTTCTATTTTGTGATTAGGATTAGGAGTTTGCTATGTGGTTAGCTATATGTTGTACTGAAATGAAGGGAAATGAAGTGTTTTCTTAATGAAAAGTGACATGTTTTTTGCACTTGATTGGTTGGTTGTGTTGTGCTGCGTTTTGACAGAGGCAAGAATGGTAGGTTGGAAATAGAGGCAACACAGAGGCAACAAAAAAATGGCACAAGAAAAACAATGTCTTGAAGAATATATAGTTGCCATATAGTTGCATAAAAACCGGTAAAAATATGGTATCTGACCAAAAAAAATACTGGATTATTGTATTCAAATTCACCATAAACTTGTTTCACAATAATTGCATGACATCATAATACAAAAATATTGTCCCCAACTGTCAAAAAACATTGTCTCCAACTGTCAAAAAACATTGTCCAAACTGACAGATCATCCATCCGACAAAAAAACATAACCCATCCAAACATTGTATTCACATTGTTTTCAACCTAAATTACATATCAACCATTTTCAGAATTCTTCTCAAAACTTCTCAAGACTGCTTCTTCTTATCTTTCTTGGTCTTCTTAGAAACTTCCCCAAAAGCTGCAAGTGTTGCACTCATGTTTGACATAGACACAAACTTCTGACCATCTTTGACAAGTATAGGCACACTAGTTCCACTTATGCTCACTTGTGTACTGACACAACTCCTGAGGGTAATTACGCTTGGATGATCCTGAGAAAATGGTGGAGGTGCTCTTATATGCACTGAACCTTGCATTGGAGGACTGAGAGTTGGGGTTGGAACAAACATGTAAGGTGATGTAGCAGCTTGAGTCAGCTCCCCAACCCCTTCTTCAATTGCTTTTTTATTCCTCTTTGACTACATAACAGAATCCTAGTTAGTGAATAACTTAATGAAAATGAAAAACAAAGTAATCTTTCTTTAAAAATTTACTTACTCTTCTTTGATTCACTATCCCAGATCCAGATGCTTGTTCAATAGGAGTAGAGTTCACACCCTTGTGTATCTATTAACACAAAC
>JACFYI010000346.1:196071-217479 GCA_014898755.1 Handroanthus guayacan | reverse complement strand
GCACCACATTACGCAAAATAGATAACAATTACTACTTCCAGCCCAAATGGCTAATTTGGGGTAAATATTGCCCCAGTAACCACTTCCGAGGACATCATATAAACCAAGAGAAAAATTTAGGGCACGGGAAGTACACCTACAGACAGAGTAACAAGTATTACCTCAAGATCCTTATCAAAGAAATTCTGGAATTGATGAAGAATCTTCTCGAACATAACCAGTGAATAATATGCCTCCTTCCAGAACGGAACGACTGTTTCATCTGATAAATTCTGTTGACTTGATACAAAAGCACTGACAGCAGACTGCAAAATGCTTCTCATCGCTGGAAGTATTCTAGTGAGGCGATTTTGGAAACGTGTTTCCATTACTTCCACTAGTAAACCCAAAATCTATAAAAGCAACAACAAAATTAGACATCAGGCAGGCCTATAGTTCAGAGGACTAAAAAGTATGCAACGGTACACAGGGAGAATTGGAATATAATATCTTAATGTTCTATAAACTTCTCCCTAACAAGAAAAATACCAGCAAAATAGAAAATCATATTACGAACAAAAATTAAAAATGACTAGGCACATCTTTTGGGCTGCTTTATACATGCTCTAAAGCATGAACTCTATAACTAAGGATGATGCAGTTACCAATCACAGTATACATCATAAAGGCTATTGCGTATGACTCAAAGATAGTAATAATTATTCATCAGAAGGAATGAACTTTTGACTTGTCATTGACATTTCATACCAGATGCCATAAGAATTAAAATATATTCGATACATAAATTCGTAGTTTGAACATTTCTACGTAAGATCTCTTCTACTGTTAGTTGGGAGTTGCATGTCCTTTCATTGGGTATTGGTGGGGGTGGTGAGGGGGGAAGAAGAAGAAGAAGAGTGCAAATTCCCCTGGGCCAAATGGAACAGAGATGTCCTAGGAGGTAGAACAGTTTAAAAAAACAGTAGAACATAGTCCATAAGAATCCCATAACAAAAATACTTCTTAAATTTATTTCTCTTGATAGGAAAACCAGCCTTTAAATGAGCTGCAGTCAATTACTTGATATTTTCAGTTCTGCACAGTAGCCTCCAGTATGTGTGATTTATGGAAGATGTGGGACCTATATGTTATTATACAATCTAGTATTCAGTTAAAATAGATAAATATTTTACATCTGTAACAGCATCAAATGTAGTGCCGACCCATATTTCAGCTACATTTCAATGCTGCAACTTAGTTATTGATTTTCTGGTAAAAACACAGATAGTGGGGCATCCACCCTAGATCACATGAATCCGACCAAAAAACCAAATGATGCTTTTGGTATTGACAATTTTTTTTTTTTTTTTTGAGAAACGATTACATTCGATCATTATATCATCAATATATCAATATGAATACTTTAACACATTCAAAGATCAACTACAACGACAATTATAAGCAAGCTACTATACAGCAAAATTAAAGCTACCATGCAGTAGAAGAAAAGCCCACACGTGTTCGGCGGGAATCAAACTCATAACCACATGGTTATGAGACCTCCCCTTAACCAGCTTTTGGTATTGACAATTAAAATACACTGAATTCATATCTGTCTCATATGCTAGTAAGTAGAAATAGAAATTAAACCACCATAATTCGACTAAATTATGTGTCTGACAGTCTAATCACTCTGAAAATTATTCTACAATAAGTTGTTCCATCTAAGCCTATAGTTGATAATACAAGCTGCACACGCATCAAAAGGAATCTAAATATGATCAAATTTAATAATAACAAAACATGATTGACACTGATTCCTCTGTAACGGTCACATTTACTGACATCATGTATGGAGTGAAGTAATTCTCACAGAAGAATATCATTCCTAAAATGCAAATACTATAAAGAGCATAGTGTGAGCCCTTTACCACAGCCAGAGTATCATTTGTTTTCCAATATTCAATCAGATGGATTTTATAATTAATAGAAAGTGCTTGTCCTGAACCAGGATCCTACATAAACACATAAGTATACTTCTTTTTATAGCCTTCACACACCTCGTAATCCCATAGTAATATTCAGCAAATGAAAGAAAAACTAAATGAATAGATGAATGAATAACAACAGCTACTAGTACATTAGTACTAGAAAATATTCTCAAGGGAAGCTTATAACTACGGACCGGCAACTCACAGGAAGAGATCACTTTAATTCACTTTTCACATTCACATATCTACATAATCTCCTAGAAAGGTTCAATAGAGGCATTGTCCTAACTTAAAGATTAAGGCTCACCAGGGAAATCACTAGTGACAAAAATGCATTTAAGATTAACAACCAGAAAATACTGAACAGAATTCTGTATGCCAACTCGTAAATGTGAATATTTCTTCCACACATAAGTCGTAACATCATACTACAAAGTGACATAAAACATAACTTAAGATCACAAATAGTCCATGATGGAAATAATGCAAAGCAGTTATGAGGTAGGACTAGCGAAAAAAATTTCCCAGACAATGTGCCTTCTCATGATGTCCCCTAGATCTCCCAATCACAAAGGGGCAATAGATAAAAGGTTAAAGACACAATTTTTTATAGCGAATGACTCGTTAACTTTACCTGTGCTGCAGAACCCCATAGCTTCTGTTTCCCACTGAGGTACCAAGACAGACTATACTCAAGAATGGAGTTAAGTAAATGGGCGCTCACATTCCCAAAAAGACACTTGATTGCAGCGGCAGTCATGGAACGGACTTTGCTATCATCATCATTGGCCAAAGTATCAACTAAATACATAAACATTGTTTCACATTGTTCATCTACAATTTTGCGTGGAAATTTTAGTATAATAGCATGGAGCATCTCAAGCACAGCTTCTCTTCCAGTGGAATGTTCATATCTGAAATAAATATAAGTCATAAAACCGATGATCACACATTAAACGAAACCACTTAGATGAAAACAGTAAACAAAGAATATACTGAATGTTGATATTTTACCTCAGGTTTACAAATAAGAAATCCAGATGTTCCTGTAACCGCTTCCCAGAAAGGTGGTAGCCAAGCAAAAATTGAAGATAGATTTGACTGCACTTCTTCCGAATTGGTTCAAGTTGACTTTGGACCATTTTCTTTGCAACCTCCTTGATGAGATCATATATCTCAGGAACTACCAGTTTCCGGTGTACAATACCTTTTAAAAGTGAAAGAGCAACAAATGACGGATTATTTGCAAAATCAACAAACATGGGAAATTCGATCAGCATATGCAGCTGATCAGCTGAAAGAGTAACTCTCGTGCTTCGCAGAAGAGTCGTCAACAACTTTATGCACGACTCTGTCAATTGACTGCTAGCATTTATGGAACCTTGCGCAATAACGAACAATGAATTCTTTATCTTGTCAGCTTCAGATTGAAGGGATGGCAAAGGCAACCTAACTAGCAGAGACAAACACCTAAGCGAGGCAGTTATAATGTTTTCATACTTGGAAGTCAGACATTGACCCAATAAACTGACAAAAGGGTCTAAGAGTGATAACTGTTGTCCATCTTCTCTATTAAGCTTCAGATTTTTCATGTAACTCTGCAGGACTCCAAGAGCAAATGCTGTTATCAAATGGTAAAATTGTCGATCAACATTTACTAATCTGTAGGCGTGAACTGTCTGGACAGCTTCATCATCTTTGCCCAGTTCTCTTGCCCTGGAAGCATATCTATTTTCATGTTCAACACCTTCGTCATTGATACCATCTTTAATAAGGCAATAGACAAATATAAAGAGTTCAGTCTGGTCCACTGATGGATTACATTCAATACCAGCAGCTATGTGATTTAACATGTTCTCCAATTTCGACTTCGTTTTCTGGGTAAGGTGCTTGTTCAGATGAACTGTAACAGGTGAAAGCAGTTCCACAACATGAGTCTTGAAAATGACGCTCTGGGCAATCAATTTGAGAGTATCATATGACTTCTGCTTTCTAGTCTCTTTCATCTTTGAAGCAATCTTTTCCACCTCTTTCTCCTCAGAAACATCCCCAAGAATATCATTCTCTACAACAGAAAGAAGGTCTTTTAAACAGTCATCCAACTCTCCACCGATTGGATTCACAAGAAACTTTGATAACATGAAATTGAGAGTGTATCCTAGCACATGCAATTCATAACCTCGCTTCAATGTGCCCTTCAAGACTTTGACAATAAATTGCAAGTACTTCAACCCTAGTTCCTTTAAGCAAGCAGCCAAGGCAGACCTAGCTTCGTCACGTATACTTTCCAAGCGGTTCTTTAGAAAGTTTGAAATACGGTGAACAATAGATGGAAGTTGCATCTCCATGATTTCACGCGGAAGCAATTTTAGAAGCTTGAGTGCAACCAGGCTAATATTCACATTGACATTCTCAGAATCAGCGGTCAACAACTTTTGAATCCTAGGGTATAGCTTTTTGTGCAAACACATCTGTATGGCAGGAAGTTCAGCAGAAGTAGAACATTTTCTTAATGTTAATGAAGAAGTATCAATGTTGCATGAATCAGGAGAATCACAAGCAGGCACTTCAGCTTCGTGGACCAAAGATTTTGAAAAACGGAAATGGTCAAGTATAGAGCAGATAAGCCGCAACAAAAGCTTTTGTTTGTCTGGTTTTAGCATCAAATCACGGAAGCATCTAACTAGCAAGCCATAGTACTGATTCCACTTCATGAGACCAGAAATTGATGCCAGGGCATCCACACATGCACTTCTGATATGTTCATCCTTTCCAGTTTGCACATCAAACAACATGCTAAAAAGCAGTGGAATGAACACTTTATAGGTGACAACCTAGAAAATTCATTAAAATTAGTTATGCAACATGTAGCGCAAAGCTGTTAGCATTTCAAAATGAAGATTAAGAAGATTACCTCTGACAGATTTCCAGAACTGACAATGTTCCCAAAGCGAGATAGTGCCCTCGCTCTCCTATGTTTCTACATGAAGGTAAAATAACATAAAACATGGACCATATACATGAAACTTCACCTTTGTAATTAAACAGCTCTCCCTGAAAACTAAATTGAGCTTTACCTGTAAGTGAACTATGTTATTGAAGAAATCTTGTTCTGCATCATCACTGCATAAAGCCCTGTATGAACCAAGGTTTGCCACATCGGGAAGCTTGAACACCATTTCCCGAAGTAAATCAATCCATACCTAAAACCAAACAACAAGCATTCGTCAAGAAAGCATAATGAAAATCATAATGACCACTTGGCTAACCCACATCGCACCCCAACACTCAAAACCCCCACAGCAAACCATGAAAACCAAAAAATAAAAGAGGCAGAAGAAAAGGTGCTGCAAGAGAGAGAAAAGGAAGAAACAAAGAACAGACCAAAAGTACAGTAGATAATTCACTGCAGAGTCTAAATCCATATGACCTATCTGAATCATGGTTAGTTGCAGTGGGTGTAAACGTTGCAAGAGCTTCAAAGAACCTAGAAAACTCTTTTAGCAAATAAAGCAGTTGGGAACCTATTGTGATATTACTCTACGCACAGATGACACAGTTTGTTCATTCTATGTACCTCAGTTCTACATAAGCAAAGCATAACTCCTAATATAGAATATCACATCAGCTAAATGTGTATGTATTTGACACAATTCAAATGCTGACACACAAATGATACCGGAACTATGAGTTTAACGAATCTGCACATGAAATAACAGCAAGATATGTTCATACAGCAGGATCTCCACCCCCAAGCAAGACCACCAAAAAGTAATTCATGGTAACTTTCTTCCATAATGGAAACAAATTCCATACACAGAACCGTGCGGAAAAGACACCACCAAGCAAAAGTCTATCAGTACGTAGCAAAATCATCACATCTTGGATCGGAGATAAGACACACCATCTCTTCCTATCTATCTACAAAGAACTAATTCTAATATGATCCTCTCCCCCTTGATACAAAATAGCAATAGAAGTTTGACAAAATTATTTGAGATGCATTGGAATCTGGACAGAATTTAATGTAAAACAACAGAATAACTTAAGCAGCTACTTTAGAACCAACCCCTTAAATACAATAAGAAACGTAAAACTAGCATCTGAAACCATGCGTCACATGTAAGAATAATAAAAGACAAAAGTGGGAACCATGCCAGTAAGTTCGAATCACTTCTTATTCCTATCATATCTAAATATCATGAATAACACCCACTCATAGAGAGTAAAGTGACTGAAAAGGTAAACGGGGAGAGTAGAAATAAAAACAGAAACAGAACTTGATGCACTCAGAAAATTGCGGATACAGCTATAACCTTTTTAACAGCAGCTTCCTTGTCCATTGCATTTCCCATATGCTTCAGGTAAAAATTGCTTACTATATGCCGAATGCTTGCTTCAGACATCAGGTCTGATCTTGGAGATGCATTAAGGATCTGACCAGAAAATTCAACGAAGGAGAGCAATAATCTGAATGCACATTGCCGTAAAATCAACTCCTCGGAAGACATGTCATGTACAGAGTGAGCCAAGATTGGCAACACATGCACTTCTTGAATGGAATAAAAGAACTCTACATTAACCCTGTCGTAAGCACAGAGTATTTTGTCATAGTCAAGACCACCCATCTCCATTTCTGAGGTTGCATTTAGTTCACGAAGAATTTTTGCCTGAAAGACAGGAGAAGCTTAATATATGCTCGCATAGAGAGAGAACACATGTACATTACTTGGTAAAGAATTTCTAAGGGCTCGCATTACCAATGTGAGCACAGAAGAATCATTTTCAGCTACAGCATCAAGAACATCACATATGGAAGTACGGACAGCCAAGCCAGCTGAAATAAGAAGTGGGGTGATTGAACTCAAAATCTTTTTGCTACTTTCACTCCCCAGCACTGTCACGACTTGTCGGAGGATTTGCAATACCTCAACAGTATCTACAAAGAAACAAGCCCAATTTGTAATTAATCAAAGAAACGGCTAATCCTTAAAAGATCATAAGGGTTAGATCCTAACCAAAATTCTGAGGTCCCTTTGTCAGAAGAGGGAGCAACATATCCACAAATGTTTTGGCTGCAGAAGGTTCCTTCACATATTTTGTTAACAAATTGAAGATAGTGAATTCCCTTTTGCCTGGAAACTTGAGCAACTGCCTACAGGGAAGAAAAAGGAATAATCATGAATATGTGAACAAAGAACTCAAATGTTCACAGCAATGTCTTTTTTTATTCGATCAAATTTAGATGCTGCTCATCAGAATCCTATTGGGTTCAGAGGACAGAGAGTATACCGCAGAAGGTAAAAATGCTTTAGAAAGGGTAACAAACAATGCTTCAAGCATAATAGACACCATACTTGAGCTCAAACCTGAAATAAGCTCTATTTCAACAGGAATGAGACCTGCAACCCATTGACTGGATGGAATTGCAGGTAATAGAGAAAAGTCCCAAGACAACAAAACATGCTAACTGTATCTGTCAGGTTACCGGGTATTCTTATTTCCTTAATTGAGAGATTCAAGAAATGTGGAAAAGCTACCAGAGTTGTCTTCCATTCTCAACAGTTCTTCCATCACATCAATCTTGGGTCTCTTCATCATCTTTCACAACTTTTGAGACCCCTTTCATCTCTCAATCAAAGAGGCACCTCTGACAGAATGTCGTGTAGGTTCCTAGGCATTGCATGTACCATTTCGCATTCCCTTACCTAAAAATGATTCCGCTGTAGCTAGGACCTAGGATCACAAACAACATAACCATTTTCTTCCTCGTGTTCCCTCATTCTTACCATGGCATGCAATGCTCGTACCTGGCTCCATCTAAAGACAATTTCATTAAATTACGAAACCTACAATTTCTTGCAAAATTGCTCCACAACCAGATCTATGATGGTTGTTCATTTACTAACTCTGTGAGGTACTGTCGTCCACTTCTTAGATTTTAGACTTTTAATAAACATACATAACAAAGTCTTGACACCTTACAGCACATAATAACTAGGCCCATAACCTATATGATAGTACAAGGCAATTATAAGAATTACCAATATTTATTGAAAAAAAATGGAAAAAAGGCAGAAAATGACAGTATTGCATTATAAAGTTGGCAGTAACAAGTAGTTTAGGCTTTAGTTGTTACTTTGTTGTGGTTCCACTATATTTCATTACTCCACTTGAGGGGTTGAACATGTCACCTCATCTACATCAGCAACATGGTACGCATGTCCCATCGCTCACATAGAACTTTCGATAACTATTATTAAATCCAACATTTGTTCCAATCATAAAAGATTGGAAAGATAAATATCACAAACCAGTGAAGTTATTATAAGACAAGAAATTTTAAATGTTAAAGAGGGATGCGGAGATTTTACCCCGCTTGACTCTAAGAAAACGATCTCCAACATCTCATTGCCAAACCTTTTTCGGCAACTCCAGCAGTCTACCCTCAAAAGTAATAAAGGTATTTTGAAAAATAACCCAACAACATAAATCTGGCTGGGCTGGGTGGTGCAACATACCAGACAACAGACACCTAGCTGTTTAAGCTACTGCAGAGAACACAACACACGCTATGGACGTAGACTAACTGTTGTGATCAAGCAAAATGGTAATACGCTCACCCTCACTCATCATTGCAAAAAATTCAAACAATAAGAAAAAAGAAAAAAGAAAAGAAAAAGGCACGTTATAGAAGCAAAATAACCAGGACCCCAGACATAGTTCAAATGAATCAGCAAGGCGAAGCAATACCTCTTAGTAGCACTGTCATTTGTGAAAATACTATGCAAGCTGCATAGAAGCACATCAAGATGAGGAAGCAGAATTCTTTTCACGCTCATGTCATCACCACCCAGTTCACTATCGAGCTTCAGTAAGTTCTTAATAAATTTCAAAACACAAGACAAAATTGATTCAGAGGCTGACGGGACAGCAAGCATGGAAAAAATGTCAGGCACAAGACTCCCCTCTCTGCATAATAGTGACACAAGTTTGTCGCTTTTACTCATTGCAAGAAAGCAATTAAACAGTGAACTTGGCTTCTTGCTACTGGCACCTTCTTGCTTAAAATTGGCAACTAAGGGTTTAATTGATTCAAAGAACAGGTCCCAAAATGCACCACCAAAATCATGATCCTCATATTTATTAATAACAGTATATATAATCTTAAGACATAAGGATCTCAGGTCCTTGAATTGCTTCACACCCATCCTCTCCTGCAAACAAATGAAGTCCATTGATTAGCATGTTCATGTCATGCATAGTGGGCTTGGTCTGCAAACTTGAGAATGTCCACAAAAAAAGAAAAGGGCAGAAAAAAGATGACATCATATTCTAATGTTACCGTGATTTGATTTTCTGCTCCATCATGATCAGCTACATCCGTGTCAAAGCTAGACTGCACAGAAGACAACAAACCACTTTTTGCACTGCCAATAGATGACGTGCAACTTGCTAAGAACCGGACAACACAGTTCATCAGCAGATCAAGAAAGGGATTAAGATGAGATTCATCAAAAACTACTAAAACATCTTCAACAACATGCAGAAAACTATATCTCTTCTTCCAAGATAGAGCATTTATGGTAACAGTCGTAAAATGCTTCAAGATTTCAGATGTATCAAATTCATCCTTGGGGCTTTGGGATGAACACCAGAAAGTTTTATTGGTTTCACCATCTCCTTGGGGGATAGAGAGTAATGGCTTAATCAACAGCCAGAAGAAAAGAGAAAGCTCATCAACATCAAGTTGAGCTAGGAATCCAAGAACTGCTCTTCGATGATGTACACTTGCATTCTGAAATGGTCAATGCATCTCACTGAGTTTTGGAACAGATTATAGAAGCAAAAGAAAATTTGAAGTTCGAAAGTATCAATTAAAATGATCCACGTACTAAACATATAGTACCTTCTGGCTGGCCAGCATTTTCAAACTTCTGACTTTCGGTATTAATATTCGTATGACGACAGGCACAACATAAGTTCTGTGTCGCGCATCAACGGAATTAGTTGAATTTCTGGATAAGCTCCACCTTGTAAGCTCCTCCCTCAGGTTTTTTGCATTGATCAAATTTTTCAGATTCTCACTATATGGAAGTAAGAAGTCATCCCTCCAGTTCAACAGGCAATCAAGAACTTTCATCTGTAGATCAGCATCATTCTGATCAAGAAGCCTGGAAGACAAACACCCCGCAACCCAGCCCACCCAACACAAAGATACGATAAATCAGGAGGAAATGAGGAGAACAAAGAAAACGAATATACAAGCAATGAACAAAATTATAAGTTTCTTTCACATTCTCAGCTAAAATGAATAAAGCAGAAACTAAACGATACTGAAGTATTTAACAATGCAAAGCACTGGTAAAACCAACCTATACTGAAGAACGTCCCTGAAAAATTGACCTCGATGTAAAGCCTTAGGATTGCGCAACAAACTGAACAAGCTCAACCACTCTTTAAGAACCCCCTTCCACTCTTTCCCTTTATGATCCAGTGAGAATGATGCAACACTGCTAAGTTGAGAGAAAAAGATGTATGTCAAACTAAAGAAGACAATAATATACATTGGTAACTCCACAAGAGCACCGCCCTGCTGCCCCCCACGGGAGTCCAGGCCATGTCTCAGTCCCCAAAGGCAATAAAGATACATCAGATATAAAATCACCTTGTGTTCTCATCAACATTGTATCCCAGGAATTTCAGAAACATAGGTATTATTTGCCGAGAGTGAGATTCTGCTATAGATGGAACTTTCTGTAAAGATTGAAGCAATAGGGACAAAACTGTTGCACGTGGAGTACTATCAAATAGAGGGGAAATATCGGAATTGAAGCGTCCAACCAAGCCTAGAAAATTAAAACATGGATGTGAATCAGATATTGGTGTGTTATCACATGAGCAGTATTTGTTATGTTGCATATCAGACCAATATTCATGCACAGAATCTTTTCAGAGACATTTCTTATCGTATTCTGTTTGCCCATGAGGCTGGGAGAAACAGGAAAATTTTGAAGGAGAAAACAAGTGGCACAAAAGCCTGTTGCCTAACAGAAGAGGGAGGGGAAGAGCCATCACTAAATGAACTTATTTATGAAAAAGAGCCATACCAGTGACCTTGTTGGAATCATTATTGCTTCCACCATTGTGATCATGAGATGCTAAAAAAACTGATTGACAATGTCCAAGATACTTAGCATATCTGTCCCACACAAGTCGAAAATATTGGCTAATAAGTGTAGTCAGGCACTCTTGGGCTGGATTCCACAAGTGGCTAAATCGGTTATGAAATATGCCCATTATTCCATTTAAAGCAACAGGCATATACTGGTCAGCAACTCTATGAGCAGTAAGACTCATCTGTATTTTAGATATTAGAAGAATGACTTTACGGCTCGTTTCAATTGACAGGGCAGTCTCTTCAATGGATCTGAGAAGGTTGAGAACCTAGGAACCAAAAAGAAAGAAATGAACTATAATGAATAGACACATGAATGCGTAAAAGGCACAAGGTATCTACTTACATTATCTTGGGAGTCATCTACATGACTAAACTCAGAAACATCCATTACTGTGTTATTTTCAACAGGAACTTCTGTCTTCACATGGTCATGATATATAGGTTCATAATGGCACAAGATGCGTAGAGTAGAAAGCCGGATCTTCTTGTTGGCGTGGTATAGATTTTCAGCAAAAATTTCCAGTCCATCCACCACCTTTCCAGCTATATGTTCTGGATGATAACATTGGCATTTCGTATCTGGCGATGACCTGCATATTTTGTGAAGATTAATGAAAGTGTTATGCATTTACAAGAAAGAAGAAAATAAAATCGGAAATAGAAAAAAAAAATTATGACACTATAATTATCTTACCCAGAAATTGAATCCAAAATATCGGCTACTGAAGATAATATTTGAGGTGACAACTTATATCTTTTTGCAAGATCAAAGAATCTGGTCAGTATGGATTCTTTGTGAGCAACATTTCTACTGAACATTGACTTATGATAAGAACGCAAAGAGGCACCAATCAAGCTCTGCCAAGTGCTTTGTTCAAAGCCTGCAAACTCTACAAAGGATATTAAAAATATGCATCGTGAACAAAGAGAATACAAGAGCAGATATAACCTGATTCAAAAACAAAAACAAAAACCCAATAACACCCCAGAGGACAAATACAAAGGAGTCCAATTTAGAATCTTATCCAAGTATAATGTCATTTAACATGCAGGAGATCCATAAAGTTTTAGAGAATGTCTTACCGGATTCCACGATCAGAAGCTCATCAATTGCATTTATCAAGTCCATCAGTAAGGAAGGATTTGTTTGCACATTTGTGAAATGAGGATAACACCCGATAACACCCCAGAGGACTGCCAACTCATTTTGTTGAAATGAAATAAAATATGAATTCCTTGCAGTTTCGCTGATCTTTTCTTTCCAATCGTTTAGAGTCCTTTCAAAGAAAGAATGAATTCTTGAAAAATCTTCCTCAGATTTCCCATCGAATAAGCTAGGGGTTTTCCCATCCAGTTTCTCACAGAAAGTTAGCATTAAATGTACAACTTCTTCAGCAGATAATTCTATCAAATTATTGAATGCACTGCAATCAATGAGATAATTTAGATGAGACAACTCAGGGGAAAATAAAAGAGAGCAAAAAGATTTCAAGGCACATTAGATATCGAATGAAAGAATAAGAATAATAGGTAGCTTGTTGAAATTACCGTATAATATATGTTCCAAAGACACGGAAAATACTCGGGCCCTTCATTAGAAGATCTTCAATGAAAGTCAGTAAACTGTAGAAAGAATATTTGCGTGAGGCCAGCCAAGAAAAAAGGGCATACCTAATGGTAAGTACTTTGGCATAATTGCATCAATCAGTTAATCTGAAAGAAATACCTGGAACTCTGTAAATCGAATACCCACTTCCATTGTGAAGAAACCCGCTCCAATGCAGGCATGTTCTTGGTATTGGAAAGACCATCAACAATGCAAAGCATCAGTTGCAGGACTTTATCAATGACATCTTTATGTGGGTCCACAATCTCCATGGTTGAAGAAGGATCCATGGAAGGAGAAGGAATAACAAAAGTTTGCACAAGCAGATCAACTAACTCGATCATGGCTTCATCATCTGTACAACATAAAGCATATTCACAGATCAGAGTGAGCAAACACAAATGAAAAACTAACAAGAAAAAAAATCACTTGAAACCCACCAGAAATCTTTCCGACATTATCATTCTGCACCATAGAAGTAAGCAGTGTCAAGAGCCGACTTAGGTGCCCAGAGTTTCCATCAGTCACAGAATCTTTAATTTTTCCACGCAAGCATTTCCATATGGAAGTCAGTTCCATTGGATCTAGCTCTGTATAGAGTCTCTCAAAGGCCAGAATAAGAACTTCAAGAAGAGCTCTTGAGCCTGGACATGAGCAAATATATTAAGGAATAAGTAGATAGGATGGAATGAGAAACATTAGCAATGGAGATAATATTAACCAAAGAAAAGTTAAAGAGTCTAAAACCAAGACCTGGGCAAACAAGCCATATACCATGGATTTAAAGTTTTTTTTTTTTTCACATATTTTCACAGTTTTCTGGCTTTAAAACTCTATTCATTTCCTTGTAAATTCAGTAATAGAAAAATCTCTTTTCCAAGCATGTATCTTCAGCTGATTGTAGCGAATTTGATTCACTTAGAAGTTGGGGTTTCCCTACAACATGTTTGATTTTCATTATATAATCCCTCTAGAAGTCTTCAAATCACAAGATACATAGATCTTTAACAAATGCCAACATGTAAAAAACTAGAGGGCGAAAGTTATACGGAGTGAAATGAAATGCTTGTTTGCAGTCTTCAGACCACAAAATACACATCTCTTAACACAGAAAATTTGTTTTACAACAACAGAGGCAGGAAGTACACTGAATGGGTGAGATTTAGTTGTTCTCAAAATGTCAAGATAATAGTAGAACAGCCATTTCGCTTGTCACTAATCAGCACCGACAATGTTATCACAAACAAAGAAATTGACTTTTCAGGGAACTCTGATTTCAAATTCACAGCATTTTGAACTAAAGAGCGAGTAACCGTCCAGCGAAAGAAAGAAAGGGAAAAGAGAAAAATACCAAAAAAAAAATACCCTGAAATATTGAGCTAAGCAAATTTCTGTAGCAAGTATTGCCAAAACAAGAAGTAAAGAAGTGTAGAACGGAAAAATATACTCAGGTGTGCATACAAAGTAGTTTGATCAACAAACCTTCAACGCTTTGATCACCAATTTGGAAGAACGAGTAGTCCAGCAATAGTGGGAATAACGTTTCAGTTTTTGAGTGCAATCTTGATGAAGTAATCCTCATAACATGAGATAGTAATGCACCCACACCAGATTTTCTCATTTCCGATGGTTCCTCTACAACTTCACTTGTAAGTTTCGCAATACCTGTTCAATTCTTTTAAGTCAAAAATTGTTCCAATGCCAGAGTTTGAAACTAACATAGATACAAAGAATGACTAACAAACACGAACAGTGGTTCGGCCTTCCAATCCAGCATACAATGAACATAAAGAGAAATCATGCTAAGTTACTCAGCTTGAATGGTTATTGATCGACACTGCAATTAGATGAATCAATACGGATTGTTTCCAAACGGGAGAGATAAAACCCAAACAAAACAAAAGGAATCTGTCCCATGAGGAAAATTACTTCAGTTAATAATGCAATTATACAGACAGGTCCTTGTGTATGCATTGGGGATTATTCACCGACGTATGGGCCAGAACTATATTCCTAGTTCAGAAATTTATGAAATTTTCAGGGAGTATCCCGCAGCAGAACAATATGGCCAACCATAACATATGAATCTGGAGAAATACATGGGTGTGCTCTATATTGTATAAAATGGATGACATGCACAGCGATCAACAGCATACGTCTTTTCAATTTCCCACCTCTCTGTAAGAATGATATCTGCACCAACATTACTCTATTTTTTTGGTAAACAAACTGAAGAATGTCCATCTATCATGCAAAGTCCTATGAAAATTCAAGCAAAAAGTAGGATCCAGATTTATAGACCCATTCTTAAAACCTCGTGAAGCTGGTTCTAAATATTTCTTTTAAATATCTTCCAACTAGATACAGAAAAAATTAATTACAAGCAAACAAAACAATAAATGAACCATAACAGAAAGAATACCTTTGTTTAGCTGCTGAACTGGTGCTTTTCTCAATAGAAATGATACTGACTCAGCCACAAACTCTCGAACATAATCTCTCGGGTAGTATCTTAACTTCTCAGTGACTCTGTGACAGAAAGACAAGTCCAACTATTACAATAACCATTTACACTTCAGCCATAAATGTAATACTGTGTACATAAAATGTTCTATGAATTAGAAATTGCTTGCTCAAGATCTTGTGGAAGTAGTATTTCTTTTATGGAAGTGGATGGAAGCAGGCTAAACTCATTTAGATGATCCTGCAATTGGTACTCGCAACTTTCTTAACTAAAGTGCTCCATTAATTTTGACATCCTTCAACATGATAGAGTCCTATTACCTTTATGCCATATTAATTAGTGAGTATATTTTACTTTAAAATGTAAGTATCTCAAACAAAAACCTGAAGGACCATCAAATAAAACAACAACAACATAAATGTAACAATTTGCCCAACACCTTATATACAGACATAAACTACCTGAGAACATAACCAACATCTTTTGTAAGATATTTCTGCAGGTACATCATGATAAACGACCAAGATGTGAATATCTGCAACAGCAATGACAGCATTTGAAGTGACATACTCCCAAAATCCATTACATTGATATTAAACTAAGAAAATATGGAACAATTCCCAGACCTGCTCAATTATCTCCGGATCCCTATCAGCACCACTTTGAAGAAGGCATTCCAAAGAGTCGGCAATTCTTAGGAGAAAGCTATAAAACAAACAAACAATAAAACATGTGAGCAACTCAATTAATAAACGGATCATAGCATATATGATATGGCACATGCTAGAGGCAGAGAAATTTGTCTCCATAATGACCTCAAAAAACTCAAATCCACAGAGTCATTCCATAATCAACCATCTTCACTACAACAGGTCAATAGATATATGTCTCGTTTACATAAATTATCCAGTGTCTTAATCTATCACCGACTCCGTAAGTTATTATCATCTCAAAGTCTTAAATGCTACAGTTGTCCAACTATTTTCTCGTCGAATGTTTTTTACTCAAAGCAACACAATTTTCAACTCTTGCAGTATATCTTGGTCCAACGGCAGAATATAGAGTGAGCTTATGCACAAGCCCAGCTATCCCGTCAGCTCCCTGACCTAGCCTGCAAGCAAGCTTAAGTCCCAAATCAAGCCATACAAGCTGAGAATCACTTTAATGTTCCAACAGCTGTTGAAGGAAGTTGATCATCTAAAGAGACCACCAGCATTGACTGTAACGCCAATTCAATCTATCACTTAACAGCTTCAATGCCCTCAATTTGAGAGTTGAGAGACTATGGGAAAGCCTTCTCTCGTATCAGAAGATATGACATGAAAGGTTAATTTCACACTAGCATGGCAGCAGGTTAGCCAACTCTGAGCGCTGCTGCTTCCTGGCCTTCTCTTAGAGCAGGCCATACACCAGAGACTCGTCATGTGGAGAATGGCTAGATACCAGTATACCACAAACCCAAGACCACCTATCTCACAAAGCAGGGCGAAACTTGTGATACTATTCAACTATTGCAGATAATCTATTAGTTTATGCTCTAGATAAAGAAGGAAACAAAATAAAAAGAAAAGGCACACTAAACTCAAGATCAAACATGTGGTTATAACCTTAGTTAAGCTTTAGCCTCAGTGCTTTAGGCCCTAAATCAAGCTCTCAACACCTTATTTAACCAAACACCCGCCAAGCTGAACGTTAAGTATCACATCAGCTCAGCATATTTGAGTCCTCATCTCCAAACTCTAACTTTACGATCTTTCTACAATTCAACTTCAGATAGAGAAAAGCAAAATGTGATCAAGTCTCACAAGAGTCTTGCCGCTTTTACACCCCACTATAGCCTTCTCCATATATTTCAGAACTAACTCAAACCGAGAGGAAAAAGTATATCAGTTTCTAATGTTAGAGTGGCATTGGGTGGCATCTGTTTCAAGAATGTGGAATTAGAGATGTGGGACTTGCTTGCAGGCCATCATAGTTATGGACAATGCTGCATAACAAAGATTGCGGCTAAGATAATAAGATCCTCACTAAGAATGAGCCAGGTTAGGATAGAAACAAACATTGCACATCGTCAATTTAAATTTGAAACCAAATTAAAGAATGGAGATCGGAGCAAATAAACAAATTTCTAGAGGTTATTACAAGATTCTTCATACCAGACAAAATGAATTGTGTACATCCCAAAGCTTCAATAACTTGAGGGAAACTCTACGAAGAGATCTTTATCAATTCTAGAGTAATGCATGTCAAGCCGACGATTCCTAGAGATCTCCCACATTAACTAGAATAGATTTTAATAGGGAATTCAAAGGCCCCAAGAGGTCTCCCAATCCAACTAGAATAGATGTTAATTAAGGAACTCAATGGCTTCAAGACAACTACAATAGACTCAATAAGGAAATATAAGGCTGATCCCAGCTAAGACTTAGACTTACTAATTCAATTCCTGAAACAGGACATAAAAAAGAATCCCATCTTTAATTAAAGATAGCCTTTACCCACAGTACCCTTGACTTTAGCTCCTAAAACCCACAAAAACTAACTCATCAAGAGAACAAACTTATCAAAAACATGAAACCATCATTAAAAAATTGAATCTAATCATTCAAGCTCACATGTAAACTGCAATCCTCCAACTAAATCTAAATCTAATCCAAAGATAAGACTTAGAAGAGTATTCGCCTTACCCTTTATACACTTCCAGAAATTGCAGCTACTTGGGCACTTAAATCTACTAGAGAAAAACTTTCCACCATAAGGCCATCCCTGCAATTTAGCAATTACCTCATATGGCTAGTACTTCCAGTTCATTCCACTTGAAATGTTGTTAACTCACTGATCTAGCAATACATTCGCCTAAAAATAAACTAAATTGGAACACATTGGATATCTAGGAACCAGAAAATGAAACCAAGTATTAAAGTTTTAAGTTGAAGCATCCATTCTAAAGTCAGTTGATATCGACAGAACCTGCCCAGGGTTATCCTTAGGTCGGGCAATGTTGAAGTCATGGGTGGATCACCTAACATAATAATTGTAAACTCATAAATAATGAGGTGATTTTGTCTAATAAAAGAAAAACACCACTTAAACCTCCTTGGTGTTTCAACAAGCCCTCTCTCTGTACCTCACTTTCCACAGCTCCAATATTTTGCTTAGCGCGAATTTGTCAATCCTACTTCCTTAACCTCATATCTTTTTCCTTTTCTTATTTCCTCTTTTATGTCTGTAATTCGTCACTCTTCCTACACTTTAATCAAAGAGCATTTAATCTAATAGAGATATTTAAGATGCCCACAAGACATGCCTAACAGCGCAGTACATGCAAATCAAGAGATAGAGAAGCTATTCGAAATTCGCAAAGACTAGCTTAAGTAGCCTCCCACAGAGAGGTCCTTGCTGTTCAGAACTTAAAACTAGACGATAAGATATCTACTGAAGAAACATTAAACATGAATAAGATTGCAAAAAGAAAAATAAAGAATCAATGAGAAATGTAAAAAAGAAAGAATCCTAAATCCACACAAAAGAAGGGGGCACTTACGGTATGAAATCTCCCAGCAGATCTCTAGATAAAGCAGCAAGCAACCTAGAGCACAAAAATAAAATGTTCTGTCATAATTAACAAAGATCTTCCGGCATAACTAAACAAAAAGAACAAAAACCATATGAAGGGGCATAAAAATAATCAAGACAACCACTTATTCATGGAAATAAAACAGTATCATCTCATCATTATAAGATGTGTCAAAAGAAGTTAGCCAAATAACAGAAAGATATATTAAGCATGAACAAATTTAGCAGGTATGCTTTATTTTGTCAGTGTCTATAGCAGATATATATATATATATCTTATAGAAAATGGAAAGAAGTTATTTTACAATAGCAAAAAGTTTATCTGATCATATTAAAGAAACTTCCAGGAGATCCAGAATTCTGGACATAACTTGCACTGGTCAAACAAAATCTTAAAACTTGAAATGTCTATATTAATACCATGAAACAGAGATTATACCCCACAATCTCAGAGCGGAAAAAGAAAATGCTACATATAACAAACTGATGAGAAGTGTTGCTCATATCAGATTGCAGAACAAGGACGTATCAGCATAGCATTATCTAAGAATCCAATCCCAGATCAATGGGCACTTACGCGCTATCTCCTACATGAAACTCCATTCTTGTGATAGATTTAAAGTACAATGCCACAAGATAACACATTTCCTTCTAAAAATCACAGTGATACATAACTAACGCCAATACCCAGACCAGAAACTGCAAAACAAACCTACAGATGCAATGGAAGTTTCCACTTAATTTGAACTGCATGACATGCTGCTCCGTATATCCATTATGATCAAAGAGGGCAACAATAACAAAGTTATCATCAACGTAAATGATGCAAAATTGACCCTTGTCTTAGTTGGCTGCACCAGTTTAGAGTTTTGTTAATAAAATGTATAATTCTCAGGTCAACTCCAGAACCTAAAAATATGCACTATGGTGCACTGGTCTTATATACCAATTATCAACACAAAGGCTTCAGTAGCACCTCTTAAAGAAGCAACCATAGTTGGAGGATGAACAATATCAACAATAAATTTACATGCACATGCAATCAAAGATGGCCATGCTCAAAAATTGACAGCAGGGAATGAGGCTCATCAAGCATCCCGGTAACATCCAAGAAAGCAAAGTTTCATGTCATCTATTTCAAATTGAAGGCAAAAAAATACCTCAGTATCGGTTCCTGTGATAATCTCGCTTCCATTTTCAATCTGGACAGAAGGCTCGAGATTATGAAATCCTTCTGCAAGATAATCTGTGGAAGTGTTTGTACTAAAGGAAAAATTTCCTCATAAATTGATATAAAATCCTCAGCAGTGTTTAGCTCCTGCATGTCATGACAAAAGTTACATAAATAAAGATCTTGAATGCGAGAAAGAGCAACTAATAAACAAATATAATCATATGATCATTAAAAAGAGTTTAACTTCGCATATTCGTCACAAAAATCTTTATCATAGTTAGTCGGAGTATTTCAATATTAATACAATATATCTGACATGAAGGCCAACAAGATGTTCTCTCAGTAGGTAAACTGGAATCTGCCTAGCGATGCTAATGTGCGGCAGAAAATGGACATGGCTGATATATTGACATGGCTAAACAAAAACATAAGGAAAAAATTGGTATGAAAAAACAAAAAGTAGAAAAGACTGCAGGAATGGAGAACCAGCAATCTCTTTTTCTATGTCATTACATAGTTTGTCATGCTTTTCTTCTTTGGTGAATAATTGGTGCATATCTTATACACTTGACGGTAAGTCATCAATTTAGTCATTTTTCACTAAATATTAAAAGGCATCGGGCAGTAAATGAAGAAAAACAATTTAAGTTCAGTACTCGAGAAAATGCAACTGAGCAGTAAAAACTTCGTAATTTCGGTCATTGAGAAAAACCAACTGAGCAGTATACAAAGACCTTCATGCCTTCTATTTATCACACAATAATCATTAGAGAGTGTACAGAAGCACATTATTCTCGTCAAGGATATGTTCAAGAAATTAGATCCACTCTGTGAACCAATCAAAGGAGTCCTGGCCTAAATATAAAATGCTATTAAGCTTTCAAGTTTAAATGGAGTTCACAAATTCAAACAAATCAATGCCCTTTCTTGCAGGTCAAAAATCTGCGAGCTCTTTATGCATGTCATTCATATGCAAGTTTTATTTGCACCATACAATTTCTATATGGAACTTCTGCCTGTATGTTAATACATGAAAATTGTATACAAAGAATCTTATTGGTGAAATCAGAATCACCATTTTCAGATTTAAAACATGAAATTGGGAAAGTTGTGCCAATATGGGTACTCTCCCCATTAACCCCGACCAGAAGCTAGAGCTGATCATTATCAGCCATCTCAGCCTCAATACTAACTACTTGATGCCCCCTAGGCCTCAACCACAGAGCCACACTTTTGTCCAAAAATACACTGGACTTATACGCACATGCCAATGTTGGACAAGAACAAGGTGGCTTTCCAGGATAAACAGATGTTACAAATGCAGCACAATCCTTCATTGAATCATCAAAACAGCTAGAAACCACTTGGAGAAAAGGTTTCTAAAAAGGTTATATGATTATGATATGTGATTTTCAGCCGATATTTCATGAAGTTCGA
>JACFYI010000346.1:154519-189238 GCA_014898755.1 Handroanthus guayacan | reverse complement strand
TAAAAGTGCAATTTTCCTTTTTAATATTTAACTATTTGTCTTTCATGTACTCCATATTTAACTTACACGAAGATATGCATCAGTGAACTATTAATTTTATAATTATAACACAAGTTAACAATAACTATTTAATACTAATTAATATTATTTCTAAATTTTAAGATTTTTTATTTTTCATTTGTACTATGCTTAATTAATACTAATAAATAATTTTAGTATTTTAAATTTGAAATATGTATAATTACCTGAGGCGCTGTAAAAAAACTTATACGTTACATATGTGAAATGTTTCACATGAAAATATGTGTATTATTTATTATGTTTAAAGAAAAACATAAGTATTTCAATTATTTGTACACACGCATGCTATACGACTATAACACCGATTTTAACCAACACAATTTTAACAAAGGTTACAAAATAAAATTTTAGGAAATTGCAGAGGGCGAGAGAGAGAGAGAGAGAGATGAAAAAGCTCCATTACAATCAGGCGGATCCCGCCATAAGCCCCGCCTTATTGAACTCCGCTTTAACCCCGGCGATCTCATTCTCCGGCAAAATCGCCACCACGGACCTCCCGCCGCCGCCGCCTCTTGGCGCTGGAAGCACCAAAACCGCCCCATTTTCACCGACTCCATCAATTCTATAACTGATATCAACCGGCTTCTGCCCCCTGTACTCAAACTCATAAAACCTCGCATCTTCGAGGTTCAAAAACGTCAAATTCGCGCCGTAGAGGATAAAATCGGGCAGTCCATGCTCTCTCTCCATCGCTTCTTCAATCCTTCTCCGCTCGTCCGCCGCGGCGTCCTTCACCAACGCCGCTAGTTCAGATACATCGGCCTCCGCCGGAGGAAAATCAGCCTTCACCACACTCACAACTTGATTGTTCCTCAAAAGATTTTGCGCCTTGTTTGGTTCGCTTTTTCTGCAAATCGTCACGACTCTCGATTCCGAGTCTTCGCCTCGAATTTTGGCGATGCACTGCCAAATGAGAGCTGAAACTGCCTCAAAAGGAGCGAAATTACTGCCATTTTTTTGCAGTTTTGATTGAAGATGAGTCAATTGTGTGGGAGTAACAGTGAAGGAGAATGGCTCCATATTGCATTTGGTAACATTTACCCAATTATCTCCCACCGGGCCCACCCGTTTGATGGAAAGAGGATCCTCCGCAGCTTTTGGCAGGACATCGGGATTTGTGGACTTTGTCAGGGTTTGGGCCAGATTAATGGGCCGGTCTAGTCTAGAGCCGGCCACAACCCGACCCAATGAGTTCATGAATTCTGCAGCAGAGAATGCGTCTCCTAGAACATGGGCCCAGCTTAGGCCCACAGCCATTCCTCCACATTTGAATTTAGTTAGCTGCAATAATAATAATAATCATAATCAATTAATTCTATTAAGTCTTAATTAGCTGAGCTAAAGGTAACGATCTTATTTTAATTTTTTAAATCATAAAAGTTGGAGTTAATTACATTTGGTTACCTTTTGGGATGGTAAAATTACCAAGTATTGCCCTCGTGATTTGAAAATTACAAATTAGCCTCTATAAGTTTATAAAATTACCAAATCATCCATTTCGTTAGATTTTTTTTATAGAAACCTGATAACATTCTCCAATTTAGTCTCTAAAATCACAATAGCCGAGTAAAGATACATAATGGGTAGTTGGTGCAATGAAAAATTGAAAAATATCACTAGTTTTCAGCAAAAAAACTAATGAAATGGATAATTTGATAATTTCACAAACATATAGGGATTAATTTGTAATTTCTAAATCATGAGGGTAGAGATTGGAAATTTCATAATCTTAGAGGATGGTAAGATATAATTAACCCTAAAAGTTGACTATGTAATTAGGCCACATTCAGGGATAATGAGGTAATTATCGCAAATAAGAATGATCAAATGTAGAGCATGTGCATAATTTATTACTTCATGTTCATACTTGCGACACTCAATACTAGGTAGGTAGGAGTGGGACACACACGACATGCATCTTTGGACTTTGAAGTACATTTAGGTGGTGTTTATTAATATTTCAATTTGATCAAGGGATAAGATCAATGTGAAGTTAGTCTAGACACTCATTTACCTAATCTTGCAAGAAGGATCTTGAACAAAGAATATCATAACACGTGTGGACACTGAGAACAAGAAATTACGAAGTTAGTCCCAAATTGTAGTGCCTTGTCGGACTTTAGTAACATATTTGATATTTTTCAATATAGTTGAAATACATCTCATGTGTTGAATGTTCGTCGTGAAATTAGTCTTGCCTTTTAACATGTTGACAAGAAAAGTCATGTTATTCGTGTGTGTCCGATAAATTCACACGCAAGAAACACATGTTTCAGTTAACTTTGAAAATGAAAAAATTGGGCGAGTTGCAAAATTAGTACTAAAAAGGAAAAAAATAAGAATAATAAAAATTCAATTCCATATATCACCTAATAATTATTATGGGTCATTTCTGTAGTTTTTCTTTTTCTTTTTTTTCTCCCCAATAAAATCATGCATACGTGGTTATTAAATATGTATATGATAGAAGTACAATCAACTACAACAACGCTTTATTCAAATTCGAGCTCAAACACATAAAAATATCGCCCCAAATTGATGACTCAATAAAGAGAAAAGAGAAAACAATAATTACAAGTAGAGCATGTGACCATCAACTATCTTTAAAGTCAACTTATAATTTAAATGTTAAACCTATTTTGATATATATATATATATATATTCTACCTAGTGCCGAATTACAATATTATTTCAAGAAATAATTTATAATTTTTATTGAAAACCAAAAAATTACTTTTGCTTCAAAATAGTTTTCTGACAATTTTGTTTTACTTGTATGTCTAAGAATCCTTATGTTTATCTATTTTGAGTTAAGCACAATCAACATAAGTACTATTACACTTTTCTTTTTTGTTCAATAATAGACTAGTTATTTATTTATTATGATATTCTTTTGTCAAGTATCCAACAATGAAAGTATGATGCTCCCCAGCCTCCAAACCCATGAGGTTATGTATTCCTAACTTTAGGAAAATATACGTATAGAAAATATATATAGAAAGCTAATGAAAAAATGAGCTCCCCTGGCTTGACCCCACTAAATTCGTACTTAAGTGAGCTCTAGATCATAAGATTTGTCACAAACTCGAGTTTGAAAATTTTAATTTGATAAAATACCAAACATAATTCAGTTCAATTTTATTTCAAAATTATAATATATATATATATATGATATTAAAATTATCAAAAATATATGCAGGCACACAACGTTATAAAGATGGCTATGTAGCTCGAGCTAAACTAGCTCAAGTCAAATTAGTTGAGCTCGTCTTGCTTGTGCCCATACCTCCAGGATGAAATCAAGAATTTTGATGAGGGCGAGAGCGAATTGTCGAAATTCAAAAATATTATATATATATATATATATATATTTACTGAGTAGTAGCAAATTTTGATGGGACGAGGACGAGATCGGATTATCAAGGTGTAATGTTATGATTTTAGTGGTGATAAAATTGCAATTTTCTTTAAATTTATATATAAAAATAATTTTTTTTTTTGAAATTTTGAGGGGGCAGTCACCCTCCTGTCAACCCTTGGTCTCTGCCTACCGCTACATGTAGCAAGCTTCAAACCCTCCTCAGAGACAGAACTAACAAAAAAGAAGGAGAATTCTCAGAAATGATAAACACAAATTATTTACCTGTATGTAAATGAGGGGAGAAAACGAGAGTTCGGGCCCAATACACCCATTCCGGCACAGTCCCTTCTCACGGCCCGCATCCTTCATCTCCAGCCACTCCTCAAGTGTTTTCTCACACTTCGCCTCCGCAAACCTCACGCCACAATCATTACACTTTATATAAGCCCGGCCCGATTCGCTCCTCCGGAACCGGCCGCTCGTCGTCGGAAACTGGTTCAACCACGCGAACATCGGCTCCTTAATCACCAACGTCGTCAACCCCTCAAACGCCTCTTTCTCAAAGTAATAGATGCCCCTCAGGTAGTGAAGCTTCATCGCCAAATCAATGTTCTCGGGCTCGAATACCAGATCCGGCCCGGTCACATTAGCCGGCCCGATCGATGATAGTTTGATGCTGTGGATGAGGCCTTCTTCCATGGGAGATGAAACCATTTTTTCTGATTGTTTTTTGGAAATTTTGATGCGAGGGGGCTGTATAAGTAGAATTGAGGTATGCAAATTTGGATGGGAATAATAATTAGAGTAAATTGCATTAAACCCCCAACTTATAGGATCTATTGCACTTTGTTCCCTATTCTTTGCGAATATATGATTAACCCCCAGCGTTTGGAAAATGTGTATTTTGCCCTATTTAACGGATTCCATTAAATGAAAAATTTCCGGAAAATTCTAACGAAATCTGTTAAATGGGGCAAAGTACATATTTTTCAAACGTTAGGGATTAATCGCACATTAACAAAAAATAGTGATCAAAGTACAATAAACCCTATTGGTTGGTTGGAGAGTTTAATGCAATATACTCCCATAATTAATATATGGATTAAAAAAGTGGTTAGAGATGGTTTGATTTTGGACGCGAAGGAATTAAAGACTGCAGCTACTTTCTCGTACAGTTATGTTAAAGGATATTGAGTTGAAGCGCATACCAAAATTTGGTGGTACTGGTACGTGTGTGTGCCTACGCCCTCTCACTACCCTACCTACAGTACTTTATAGATGGCTGCGAGTGGGGTTCCTCGGCGGTGGAGGAGCATTAGGCGTTTATTATCTCAAAAAGAGTAATAAATTATAGTAACTAATTTTCGACTTAGACCAGTTGCGCGGGTTAGTAATTCAAATGGGAACGCTTTTAAAACGAATGTAATTTATGTTGGGTCTTACGATTAGATTAGATGCAGGTTCGAGTTTTCAAGAATAATTGAAGACTTAGCTTCGATCCTCCTTTTTAAGAAAAGGAAGAAAAAAAATTATAATAATCATATATGGGGTGTATAAAGAAAGTGAAAACTGAAAACCCATAACCTTTATTCTTTCTTTCTTTCTTTCTTTTTTCTCTTCTCCCCCCAATTACCCAAGATTTGATCCAATTACCCATACATGTTTCATAGTTTAACAAATTGCACGAATATCTCTTCGGAATAATTCAGATAATGGAATACTTTATGGAATTTAGGTAACATTAGAGTCTCTCTTTGTAATGTTTTAGTCCATAATAATAATAATAATAATAATAATAATAATAATAAGGGTTAATTACATTTTACTATCCTCTAAGATTATGAAATTATCATCCACTACTCTCATGGTTTGGAAATTACAAATTAACACACATAAGTTTGCAAAAATATCAAATCATCTATTTAGTTAAATTTTTTGATCGAAAATTGCTGATATCCTCCAATTTTTCCTTTGTGCTAACTACCCATTATAGTTCTATACTTGGCCGTTGTGATTTTAGAGAGTAAAATCAGAGAACATCATTAGTTTTACGTTAGAAAACCTAACGAAATGGATGATTTGGTAATTTTATAAACTTATAGGGGCTAATTTATAATTTTCAAATCACGAGGGTAGTAATTGGTAATTTTACAATCTCAAATAGTAGTCAAATGTAATTAATCCTAATAATAATAACCCCATTCTAACATTTTAGCTTGGAAGAATGATATATACTTTTTCCTCTTAAAGTAATTTGATTTAATATATCATTTTTCAGAATTATTTTCATGTTCTCAACTTAAAGTTATTGAACTATTTCAAAAAAAAAAAAATTAAAGTTATTGAACACTTTATCATAAAACAAACGTTCATGACTCAGAGCATGTATGCAACCGCAAAGCTAGCACACGAGGGATGAGATCTCTATTCCAAATTATGTTTCGTTTCATATTTCATACTTTTAAATATATACCATATGTATTAAATATTCCTTTATAAAAATATTTTAGTAATAAATGCAATACACATGACATGAATTTAAAAGTATAAAATAGGAAATGAAACACAACTTAAAATATGGGAACCCATCCCCGCACACTAGTTACAAGAACAAAGTTAAATGGGTATGGCTATAAATGCCTGCAAATATGGTTTCTCAGCGCCAGAACAATAGGGCATTAATTATCACGGATTAATATATGTAAGTATTTTCGGAAGTTATTATTTATTAGGTATGGCAACAAAGAGAAATGTCATCATCACCTTTTGGATAAAATGACAATACAACCTCTCCTTTTTTACAGTGTGGAGCTTAAATCGAGCCCCTTCTTTGTTGTTGTTATTGTTTTTTTCTTTTCTTTTTTCTTTTTTATTTTTTTTTGAGGTGCTAAAGTTCGATTCTCAATCTTCACTCCTATTATCCCAACTATTTGAAAAAAGAAAAAAATGAAATGCCGTGTCTGTTTTCTTGTTTTTTTTTTTTTCAATTAATTACCTTAACCCCCTAAATTTTGATTTAGTTACAAAAATAGTTCATCTAGTTTGAGAAATTATAATAATATCCTCTACTAAAATATTTGATGGAGTGTAAGTAATATTACATTTCGATCACTTGATTACTTAATTACGTTAGATGGTTGGAAGTCTATTTGTAATATTTCAATCAATATTTTCAAATCACATGGGGGATTAGTGTAATTAGACCACTTTATTTTTCCTCCCATATTATGTTCTAACATTTTAGTTTAAGAGAATGCCTCATGGCTCATACTTTTAAATTCTACTATATTGTTTTTCAAAATAATTTTAAAATATGTCATGTTTTCAACTTAAAGTTATTGAAGCACTTTATTCACTTGGATTTTCAGGAACTAGGTGAAAAAATCCAATTGCAGAACTAGCATATGACTTGCAAGAACAAAAATATAGTCACAAAATTTGCACGTGGTACTCATTTGCCTTGCCATAGGGCATTTTTGTCATTTTTCTCATTGAAAAATTGATTTTGAAAAATGAATTTTTTGAACAGAAAGAAGAAGAAGAAAAGGAAGAAATAACACGAGCATCCTTGTTAAGGCATCAATTGTTAGTTTTCAGTTGCGTATTTTATCTGAAAATCCATTTAGGAAGCAAAGTGTTTTAGCTATTTCAAAGCGAAATTTGCAACAAATTATGCAAAAGCATTCCTACTTTGCTGAAAGTTTGAAAAAAGTAAATTATAATCAAAAGTACTTGATGCTTGAAAATCATCAAATGATTCATTGTAAGCCAATGAAAGTGGTGGTGTTTGGTATATAATGACCTACTTTTATTACAGATATCTTAAATCACCTCGTAAACAAACCAAAGGCTACTTAAGAGATTATATATTATTTCTGATTAATTTTAGAGAACTTACAATAGAAATAGAGTTTTAAACACTTAAAAACTACTTTCAACAATTCATAATCAGATATTATTTTTCACAATCAATTGCAAATACCATCTAATTCAATCATACTAAAATGGATTGCCATATTAGTCACTCAAGGAGATTAATATATTAGTAGTCCCTCTCTCACCTTTTAATTTATTGAGAAAATAGAAAGATTAAAACTACAATTCACAAGTAATGAAGGATTAATTAATTATGTACCATGTCCCTTTGACATAACTCAATCCCTAATTTATTTAACCCTCATGGTAGTAATGAGGTTGAAATGTATAATATTAAGAAATTAAAGGAAGGAATTATGTTGTAATTATCCATGATGTTCTACAAAAATGGGTAAGTTTATTATTTAATTCCTTGTATCTTGATTTGCAAATGGTATATATATATATATATATATGCATCACGGTTCGTGTACTCCCCACAATAAGCTAGTATTTTCACGTCCAATCTTTTATACGAACTAGCTTCCAACGCATGCTCAATGCGTGTGTATAAAATAAAAATACACAATTTATATATTAAGAGATATAATTTACATTGCGTGCATTTAGTAATTAAAATATAATTAATATATCAAATATAATTACATGCTTAATTTATGTAAAGAAAAATTAATGAGTTACGGGGAGTTATTAAAGTAATTTAAAATTAAATGTATTTTGAAGAAAGCACATGAAACTGTATCAAATAGGGTTTTACATTTTATTAAAAAGTATAAATAGTTCTATGTGTATTTTATTTGATTAATTGAAATATCAAACATTAGGTTATGTGGCTGGGTGGCTTATGACACTTTGATAGGGATGCATCATTTCACATAAATTAAATGCATCTTGATAACTTGATCGGATCCCTAGTTTTGATCATGACTTATAGATTTTAAAGAAAGTATTAGATTAGGTTGGATAGCTTATCTTAGTAAACAACCCTCATGTCTACTTTAACAATAATATATAGTATTATTAGTGATAAAAGTTAAACAATAATTTAGTATTTATTGCTAATGACATGATTAGTTTAGAGTAATGTTATTTTATCATTAATAAATTTTAAGTGATAACAATTTTGTTTTTGAACAATATTCACAATTTTAATGAGTACTAAACTTATAAAAGGTATTATTGAGATAAAAAATTATCATAGGTTTAAACTCGAGCTCAAAAATTAAATATCTCATAAATAATTTAATTTACTTGTTTATAATTTTACATTTATATATAAATATATTTTTTTTTATGAAAATATGGGTTAGCAAATTTATGAACGAGAATTATGTGGCTCAAGCCTGACTCAAAACCTATATGCGTCGGGCTCGAGTACAATTCAAGCTCGAACACTTTTCAAGTTAGCTCGTGAGTAGGCTCGATTTGTTTGCGTCCTTAATTCATACCAATTTATTTTTCAGGAGGTTCCACCTCACAAATAGAGAACATATCAGGCTTGATGGTTGTTAACCCTGCAAAAATTCTTCAATACTTAAGTCAATACAAAATCAAAAATAAGGTCCAGTAAGTGATAATATAATTGCGATATATATATCTATATTATATATAAAGTAAGAGGATCAAAGGTAGTTATTTTTTATCCGTCATACTAAATGCATAAAAATACCCCTATTACAAAAAATAATGACAAAGTAATTATAAAAAATAAAAATAATATATTTTTCTTTAATTTATCTTTTTTAATATTTTCTTCAATTATACTTTTCTTCCCAATTTTAGAATATTCAAATTTATCTTTTGATCATGTTATCCAACATAATAAAATCAAGTAATGATATTCAATAATTAAGAAATATTTCTCATTATTAAAAATAAATAAGTATTTCTAATTTTGTAAACAAAAAAATTTAGTCACACGCATCGAGTGTGCTACAGTTGGTAATATATATATAAAGTGATTCTACTTGCTAGGTTTTGCATAGTGCTATTCATAGAACTCGCTCCATGGGGTCATTTATGAGAAGAGCTCTTAGGATAATATCAAAATAGCGTAATCGGGTGTTCTCCTTTGTTGGGTAGGGGTCAAGTCAATTGGGATCATAAACAACCGTCAAGATTTCAATCCTCATTCAATAATTATATAAACAAAAAAAAAAAAAATCCCATAAAGAAAATTAAAATACTGAAAAATTGTTCTTAAATAATTTTCAAATATGAATACTTTGTATACAAATACCATTCTGTTCATATTCAAATCGAGTTATAAATAAAACGAATATGAATAATATTCATCAATTTTGAATACAAATACAGGTGACGGATATCTTTAATACTTTTGACAACTTTGCAACTATAAATATAAGCGAGCTATATTTTGTCTATCACAAAACAAGGTCATTTATTTTCAATCTATTAAAAAAAAAAATTATATTGTTACGTGTCATTTCTGCTGGACACCCTAGACCTAGCTTGACCCCCATGATTATTAATGATATATGACCCCATGTATTTAAGCAAAAATTGATTAATGAAGAGGACAGCTTGCCAAACTGGGATCAAAACTAATTAATTTTGCTTTTAGAAGGTTCCATGCTTTTTCCTGCACCACAATTAATTGTTACATTTTATATATATTATTTTTATAATTCAAATCATAGTTAATATGCTATCCACGGGTAGGTAATGATTGTTGTCAAATTTATATGTGATGTAATTGTCATAAATTAGGGATAATTGCCCCCAACATCCCGAAATTTGATATAATTATTAAAATATTTCAAATTTAAATAATTACCGTTGCATTCTTTACATTAGTTTAGTTAGTGAAATTTTTTACAAAGAATGTATTACTTTAAATTTTTCGTCAACTGAACTAATGACAAGGAATGTAGATATAATTATCTCTATAAATTAAGTTCAAAAATAGATTTGAGTAATAAATTTAATTTCTTAATACTTATGACTAATTACCTCAACATCCCTAAAGTTTGAAAAAGTTTACAGAAACATCAATTGTGGTATGGGAATTAACAATAACATCCCTATACATTACAAATAGATCCCCTGAGAGTTTAATAAAATAATCAAAAAATTATAAATAATTCCCTTATTAATTTAACAATAAGTGATGTTATTGTAATTTTTCAAACAACATAAAATATTTTTATAATTAAATCAAATGTCATGAAATAATTAGGTAATTATCCAAAATCTAACTTACTTAAATTTTGGGCTAATAGTGTCCTTATTGAACTTAGTAATTGGAAGTCGAGTTGGAACCTGGGAACACAGTTGAGTGATGGCGATCAGAGAAAGGATAAGACAAAATAGTCTTTCAACCGCACGTACTTTCTCTCATATCGTACCCACTTCATCCCTTAATTTATCGATATTCTTTTTGAGACATCAAAAATAGGGATAATTGCCTTAACACCTCCTAAAATTTGACCTCTTTATATAAATACCCATACAGTTTGAAAAATTAAAATAGGGATAATTACCTCAACAACCCCTGAGGTTTGGTATAATTACCAAAACACCCCCTGAAATTTGGTTAATTACCATTATACCCTCTGAGGTTTGGATGGTTACTATTATACCCCTAAAAATCTTAAACATTACAAGGAGACCCCCTTAATAAGGGGGTGTTATTGTAATATATGCATAAGTTAAGGGGGTGTAATTATAATACACACATACTTTCAGGGGGTATAATTGTAACTATGCATCAGCTGAACTGTACGGTAGGGGGTGTAATAGTAATTATTCAAACCTTAGGGGATGTTTTGGTAATTATAATAAATCTCAGGGGGTGTAGAGGTAATTATCCCATTAAAATAACATCTTCTGTTGTGAGTTCAACTAACAAAAAATTTAATAAAGCCTATATTAATTATATTACAATTAGTCCTTCTGAAAACTTATACATATCACGTTAACACAGGGTTCGACTGTAATACTTCAATCAATCCGTTAGATTTTTAGAGAGACTGATTATGTCCATAGGTTCATTTGAATTTTTCATCATTTCAATTAATTGTAGGGAATATCATTGTAATTTCAAAAATCATAATCGGGTGTTTATGTAACTAGGATAAACATTAAGGAGCATTGATATAACTATCCTTTAAAAAAATATGAAATAGCTTTGTGTGCTCACCTTCCTCCAATTCTATAAATTTTAACAAATCGGAATTGCTGAGAATTAATTTAGTTACTAAAATACTTTTATGGTTTGAAAAATTATTATAATATCCTCTGTCATTAAATTCTCAGTGAGTCAACTCACAATATTTCAGTCAATTTATTGCACTTCAATGGTCTAATCATCATGTGTAGTCGAGGAATTTTATAATTTTTCAAATCACAATGAGTGTTTTGTAATTAAGTCAAACTTCTGGGATTGTTGAGATAATCATGTAATTATCCCTTATTATTATGATCAAGACTTCTTTCGCTTTTAATTCTTGCTATCCACTATGACTTACACTGCAAAAAAGTAGCACATCAACTATGACTAGTTGCATCTGAAGCTACAAATTCATAGCTTTAGTTATGAAATTGCTATAACCGAATCCAAAACACATACCCTCGTATCTACAAAATTGACTGTAAGCGAATCTGAAACATCACGACAAACTTATAGTTAATAATTATGTTATTTTGAAGAACTACACAAAATTGACTGTAAGCGAATTTGAAACATCATGACAAACTTATAGTTAATAATTATGTTATTTTGAAGAACTACATTTATTACAAAAAATTTCATACCTCTAATTACAGAATTAATTTTTTAGTAATTTTTTCATAATTATGGCTCGCCAAATTGGGATGAAAACTAATTAAGTTTGGTTTTAGATGATTCCATGCATTTTCCAGCACCACAATTAATTTTTCCATTTTATATATATTACGTTTGTGATTCAAATCCATAGTTAATATGCTGCCCACGGGTTGGTAATAATGCCTGTCAAGATAATATGTGATGGAGTTGTCATAAATTAGGAATATTTACTTCAATAACCCCGAAAGTTGACATAATTGTCAAAACATTCTGTGAAACTCGAATAATTCGCATTTCACTCCCTACATTAATTCAGTTAGTGAAAAATTTAACAGAGAATGTGTTACATTATGTTCAAGAGATCTACTTGTATTTTCAAGGAATATGATTATAATGTTATACAAGCGCCATTAAATTTTTCGTCAGTTGAACTAAACAATGAGAGACGTAGATACAATTATCACTATAAATTAAGCTCAAAAATAGATTTGATTAATACATTTAATTTCTTAATATTTAGGATAATTACCTCAACACCCCTAAAGTATGAAAAAATTTACAGAAACACCATTTATGGTTTGATAATTTACAGTAACACCCCCTGCATATTACAATTAGACCCCCTCATCGTGTAACAAAATAAATAATCGGAACACTACAAACAAATCCCTTATTAATCTACAACAAGTGATTTCATTGTAATTTTTCAAATAATATAAAATATTTTTATAATTAGATTAAATCTTATGAAATAATTAGGTAATTATCCCAAAATTTATTGAAATTTTGTACAAACGGCAAACCTAACTGACTTAAATTTTGGGCTGATAATGTCCCTATTGTACCCACAATTGAGTGGCGGCGATTGGACAAAGGACAAGAGAAAATAGCGTAATAACCACACGTCACTTTCTCCCATATTGTACCCACTTCATCCCACAACTAATCGATATTCTTTTGGAGACATTAAAATCGGGATAATTACACGAAGGCCTCAAAAAATTTAATCTCATCATATAAAAACTCGTGTAATTTGAGAAATTAAAACAAAATCTTTTGTTGTTCCCCATGACAACTTATGCATATCACATTAACAGAGGTTTAATCGTACTGTTTCAATTAAGACGTTAGATTTTTAGAGAAACTAATTATGTCCAGGGGTTTGGTTGAATTTTTCATCAATTTAAATATTAATTGCAGGGGATGTTATTATAATTTCATAAATCCTAAGAGAGTGTTTATATAATTAGGATAAACATCAAGGAGCATTGATATAACCATCTTTTTTTTTTTTTGGATGCATGATATAACTATCTTTTAAAAATATGAAATAGCTTCGTGTGTTTATCTTCCTCCATTCTATAAATTCTAACAAATCGGAGTTGCTGCTATTCTTAGGAATTATTAGCTGAGCACCCATGAGATTTAATCTAATTATAGAAATACCTTTATGGTTTCAGAAAATATTATAATACTCTTTATCATTAAATTATCAGTTAGTCAACTTGCAGTGCTTCAGTCAATTTATTGCACTTCAATAGGTCTAATCATCATGTACATGAGGAATTTTGTAATTTTTCAAATCATAATAAGTGTTTTTGTAATAAAACAGCAAGCTATAGCAGATCTACTGGTCGAGCACCTGAACCTGTAACGTCTAATAATAGAATGAAGATTTTCCCCACTTTCTATTGAATTAGTGTGTTCGTGGTTGCCACCTTCCAGGACCAGAATGATTATCTTTCCTCTTCACCATACGAAATTCTAGCTCACCGGCCTCAGATCAAGGATAAAGATTGGATTTCTTTCAAGGAGCTGCTAATGAGGATGGTGGGAAAGAGATTCTCATTATGATTTTAGGTCTCGAGCAAGTTCTATATCTTACGTCAAACTTCTAGGGTCGTTGATGTAATTATCCCTTATTATTATGATTAAGACTTCTTTCGCTCTTAATTCTTTGCTATCCACTATGACTTAGACCCCAAAAAAGTCACACGTCAACTACGACCAGTTGTATATGATGCTACGATCCATAGCTTTAGTTAAACCGAATCCAAAGTAGATACTCCCAAAACTAAAAAATTGACTGCAAACAAATCTAAAACATCGCTACAAATGCATAATTAATAATTATGTTATTTTGAAAAATTACACTTTTCACAAAAAATTTCATGCCTCTAACTACAAATTAATTTCGCAGCAATTTTTTCATAATGGAGACCTGTAAATTTATATAATGTTGACAATTGGTGCAACCAGTGGTCAGAGAAAAATGAAACAAGGAAGATGGGTGTGAATTTATTAATGAATACAGTTGAGAGGTATGAATGAAGCATGTGAAGACATTTGTACTAAATCGAGGTAGTTACACAATTATGACATTAGCATTTAATACAATAGAAGCTTTAACAGTTGGTCTATAATAAAATGCTGTCTTTTTTCATACATAGGAAAATAGACATAGGAAAATAGGTATTTTCAAGTTGACATTAAATTTTGACTTTTCATATTATGAAAATAGGAGTGCATAATATTTCTAGTCTTAATCTTTTCCTTTTTTTTTTTTTTTGGATTTGACGATTTTGGTAAAGCATTAATCACATGCGAATCATCAAGATTCTTGCATTTGAAGAAAATATACTAAAAATGAAAGTTTATTTTAGTTTTCATGACATTTATGGTGATTTTATTATATAGCTTATAGTATTTTTATCATCAATGTCATTAATGATATGTGTTTAGGATTATATATGGATTTGTTAAGTCAAGTAGGGTTATATATATATATATGTATTAATTATATAATACTAAAATTGTACAAAGATCGATTCGGCAAGTAAAATATTGTAAAACACATACATATACGTGTGTATGTATCTCATAGTGACCTTTGTGTAATTAGAAAATCATATCTATTGCAACTTATTTTCAATTTTTGAACCAAATAAAATTAAATAAATACGAAATTAAATACATATGAAATTGTGTATTGTAGCCGTTACCAATTATTAGTAACGGACCAATGGTTAAGCAACGACAATAGTTGGAATGAAACACAAGATGCAGATTAAACATTTATAGTATACTAAAATCTAGTACACACTCGATATTTGTACAAAATATAATTAAAAAAAATACAATAATAAGGTATAATAGACACTTGATTTGTATATATTTACTAATTTAAGTTTGATTAATATGTTCAACATAATAATATAAATAACCTAATAAGAAATTAGTTGCCTTTTTTATGGGTAATTATTAGACTGAACTAAGACTAAAATGTATTTAAAAGTATTAAAGCATACCACTACACACCCAATGCTTTAATGGCTTTATAAATAGTTTAGATATTAGGATGGGAAATGATAATTGATGTATGTGGGTTCCACAGTAGGGTGGAGTAACATATCAAAATTAAAATCTGCAAGTAACTTTCTTGAACAATATGTGTGTGTTTTGGATTCTGACATTGAGTTTCTGGAAAAGGTGTTTGCGATAGTTTTTTACCTTCCCAATGTGAAATCATAAGAATAAGCGCATCTTTAACCCTAGTTTCATTTCAAATTCCATTTTTATTTTTTTTGCCATATCAGCAAAAATAGCAATCTTTGAAAAAATAGCACCTCAGTTTGCATTTCCTTTTTTTTTTTGATCCCAATGTTCTATTTTTTTATATAATTTTAATGTGTATGACATTATTTTGATATATTCAGGCTGTTCAATGTTTTTTTTTTCTTTTTCTTTTACTTATATGTAAGCAATTTTAATGTTTTTAAAAGAATTGTTCAAAAAATAAAGAAAAATATTAATAATTGAATAGAAAAATGTTATTTTGTTAAGCAACTCATCAAAAGGTGCATGCTTGAAGGAGAAAAAATTAACAAAAATAAATTTATGAATCATAAAACAAGTGTTTGAGCGTATCTGTGTGACTAAAAATTGGTAGCATGAATGAGAGTTGAAACCATATTTATACCAAAAAAAATCTAACTTTTAGTTTTCAAAATGTTAGTAAGTGCTAATTTTTAACTCTTGCTTATTAAAAAAATAAAATAAAATAAAATTACACAATGACCATGTTTGAAAATTTCCAATAAGCCATAAAAAATATAAAAATAATTTAACGTAAAATTCTCACTTAAATATATGATTTTATATATAAATATTTAAAGAAAATTAAAATTTTGATTAAAATAATAATTTTCAAGAAATAAAACTTTGAAGTCAGGGTTATGGAACTTAAATAGCATTGAGATGGAGTTCTCCAAATGTTATCCAGGGAACTATTGTTGCTGATTTGATAAAAATAGCACTCAAATAATATTGGAGTGGTGAATTTAAAAAGAGAAGCTCTTTGTACAATTGTACCTTCCCTCAGTCAGAATTTAAATGAAGAAACCACCATTAGTTTCGATTCCTGAAGCTGGTTTGAAAGCTAAGCAAAGAAGCTAGAATTAAAGGCCCACAAAGGCACATACTCATCCCTAACTTAGAAATGTTCATCAAAGGCCACCACATTTGTGCAACTAATTTGTTTTCACATATTATATCTCGAACTCCTGTGGGCAACTTTTAAGAAGTCCCAATTGATGGAATCATGGAACTTATATAAAGTCTTATCACATGAATATGAGTTTGGGATCAATCCTCGAGATAGATCTCTAATCGATAAATCTTTTGACCGGGTGAGATAGATTGGTGAGAATAATTCAAGTTACCTAAGCTTGAGAACAAAAAAGAGCATCAAATTATGCTTCTTGGGGTTGTCTCAACAAGAGCCCTTTGAACCTCAAGTGAAAGTTGGTTCGTTTAAAAGAGCAAAAAAGCATCGGCCAAAACTCTGTAACTAAAAATTGTATACCTAACTATGTCCATTCAACAGGCATTTATAAAGTTCAACTCGTATCTGAGAATTAGCATAGGTGATCTGGCAAGATCTGGGCCTTAGATCCGCTTCTACATGGATGCACGAGATCTTTGATGTTCAGTCGGGTCAGACCAACTTCTTTATTTGGTAGATCCCATCGTGGTCTAAAGAGCCTGCCTGAGCTAAGAGATTTGGGCCTTCCATATATGTACCCAAATGACATATAATCATAATTTGTTATCCAAATCGTAGGTACATGGTTTCTGATTAATTTCAGTACATATTTTGGGGCCTTCAATCAGAACATTGCTCTACAACAAATATGAAAAACCAATAGTTGGTAATGCACAAATCACAGATCATTATAAAAGCCGAACAGAACTATAGACAACGACTACACCTCTTAATGAAATGAATGGAACTACCCCTTTTTTCCCTCTATCTTACATTTCATGTAAATAAGAGTTCTATGTTACAAATCAAAATTGTGGTGAAGTGAAACTAGGACTACACTCAACGCTCAATTAGAACATGACAGCACATCGGCTCTATGCTACAAAATATACCGCATAAGCACCATCCTACACGACAAATGTTTCATCTAACCGATCTCATCAAAGCCTCCACATCTGTCACAACAGAGTTGCATTCACCCGAACATACCTCATCGGATAAAGTTAAACAGCTCAAGATCAAGGGCGAGGATTACCCGAGTTCCCGTTGCACCATAAGGATGTGGGTGGATCCCAGAAAGACGTGACGTATGCCATTCCAGGTCGTCTCAAGAGGCAAATGCTGTGAGACAAAGCTGAACTTTCACTTGAGAAGTTCACCACGTTGTTAATGAACAAGAATCAGTAAGGTATCACATAAGGCAGAGCAAAAACATCAGCTGATTCAATATGTACAGCTTCAGACCATACATGCGGTTCCTCCTTGACACCAGTTAATTCCAACTTGGGTTTATTTGGAGGATCTTTCTTGCTAAACAACCACTCCTGGTCATCATTTGCAGACCAGTCCCCTACTGTGGGTAGAGTTAGTACCTGACTCAGATACTTTGAATCTGGATGTGGAGGCCTCCTTAATGCTTCAGCAATAAGATCCTCCATTTTAGCCTCATCCACATTTTTGGGATCGCGATGGGCTACCTTAGGACCCACAACAACTTGATCAGCAACTGTAGTTTCAACAAATCGACTAGGTTTAGATGGAGACGGTTTCGGGGCTTTGATAGTACCATTTATCAACCGATCCCTGTGATCCAATGGAACATTGTGTGGAACAGCATGCTTATCAGAAGAGGATTTACTGGGAATTTGGGAAGCTTCAAGTTTCCTTCCATTCTCCGGGGAGTGGTGGACAGCAGGCCTTTGAATTTTATTAGGCCTGATTTCACTCTCTGTAAAATAAGCAACACTAATCAGCCTGCACATAGACTAATTTAAATTGAATATCATATACAAAAGTATTAATCATACTTTTAAAGTTACAACCAGGTGAAAGCATTACAAGAAAATTTACATCAGGCAGATCCCAAAAAAAAGATTTGATATAATTATATTCCTGATAATACAGGAATTAACATTTACATTTTTATGGAGGGGCACTTCTCTTATAATAAACATTAAATGAGAAAACTCACCATGCAGAAAACCATTAGTGTCTGTATCTTTTCGTTTCCGCAAATTGCCTTCACTAAGCGCAGTACTGTCAACAACCTTTAACAAACTTGTGCCTTTATTACTAGTAGCAAAAACAAGATCGTTCCTCTCAACATCTTTGTATTTCTCATGCTCACTTTTCCTATTCTCAGTTTTTACCATTGCCTTCTCCTCCTTTTTCTTCTCCTTTTCCTTGTCTTTATCCTTCCCATGGCTTTTCTTATCTCTATGTTTATCTCCACGCATATCGTTGCCTGTTTCCTTATATTTCTCTTTATCTTCCAACCTCCAGTCATTTTGTTCCCCCACTGGTCTGGGAATCCCTTCAACTTTACTTTTGGCCACTCTGGTAAGGTTCTGGACCATTGGCTTTCCAGTAAACTTGTTCCCGAGCTCTTGTGCATCCATTTTCCTAATCTCATCTCTCTTAATTCCGTTGTTACTCCTTTCTTCTGCAAGTAATCCTGAAGGATTACGGACTGCAGTTCTAGCTGCTGCCTCTTGATCCCTTTTGTCCACACTTGCAACTCTCTCAGGAAACTGGCTCCCTCTACCTTTCTGATCATCTCTGATCCGCCTGTCCAGTTCCTGCACAAATTTTGAATCCGTGGTTGCTTGGGAAGGCAAGATACTTTGAAAAGGCTTCCCTCCATTTTGACCCTGAATGAGGGTTGAACATTTTCCTTCATCCACGACACTGTTCCTATCTTTGCTGTGCCCTTTAGGATGAAGTTTCTCTCCACTTTCTTCCTCAGGTTTCCCAGCAACTGTTGAATCCTCTGAGATGCTACTTTTCTCCTTGTCTTTGCCCCTATCCTTCTTGTCCCTGGCTTTTTCTTTCTTGTCCTTGCGCTTTTCTTTTCGGTCTTTCTTGTCTCTGTGTTTTTCACCACCTTCATCTTTCTCCTTCTTTTCTTTGTCTTTCCTACTTTCCTTATCCTTCTTTTCCTTTTTATGCTTTTTCTCCTTGTGTTTTGCCTGAAAACACGAGAATCATAAGCATAATCCAACCCAACCCACCTTAGTGCGTAATGATTTGACAATAATCTTTCATGAGAAGACTGCATAAGTTCATGGTTCAAATAATCACATTTAAGGGCATTGTTGTTACTAATTACGTGTCTCTCACATTATGGACCCTAAGAGAATATCGCCAACTCCACACACAGTGAAACCTAAATAGAAAATCTACATGAGAAACTTTCACATGGTATTGACTGAGTGCGTGTGAAAATAGAAAGCAGTACAACATCCATCAATTAGAGGAAAACCTAAAGACCATACAACAAAGAAAACACAACAATCACGCTTAAAAAAAAGAGACTTCTCTCATTTCTTGACTGATTTATAACAAGTGAACCTAATCCTCATTTTGCATACAGAATCAGGCTGCACCTATCTAGAACAGCATGACAACCAAAATTGAACCCTGGTATAATCAAAAGCTTATGAACTTAATAAGGCATGCCAAACAACCAAAATATAAGTATTCCAGTAATCAAACCGAATTAAAAAAGTAGCGCCAGGAAGATAAAATTAGACAATTCTTCTCTTTGTCATGCAAATGAATAATTTATACAAAAAAATGGAGCTTCTCAGTACAACTGACTCCAAAAAGCACAGGCTGCGGAGTACATCCATGCAGCCAATTAACTACATTTATATACAAGGAAAATACCTGAAATCTATCAATATAAGGACAATATATATATAAATTCCAATACAGTCATATAATAAATAATGATCAAAACCTCCTACGTATTCTAAATTTTGACATGAGAGAACTAGAAAGGTTCAACAAACGTGGATATGCATGACTAGAACATTTGAACTCATATCTAGCCACTATTAAACAGGAAAGGAATCTACTCGTCTAATCTAGGATTGTGATTAATCAATCAAGAAGAGATTATACATAATCGCTTATTCACAGGTTAAGGACACTGTTCATGTGCACTGGTCATAATAACAAGTTTTTCTCAATTAGTTTCATGCGATAAGTTCTGAATCAAAGCAAAAGGAAATCGATTTGTAATGATGACTACCAAGAAATCAGAATACTTACCGCCCAAAAGGTGTGTCTAGAATTCTAGATACATAAACATCCACCGTCTGATCTCTCTGCCTCCCGAAAAATATTCATTCATTATGTTTTTATGCAGTTCTAATCTTTCTAGCAGCAGGCGTATCATCCATATGTCCATCAACAGATAAATGGCAAGCAACTGCCCATACATGTGCATATGTATCTAACACTATCGTTGTGTAACCCACAAACCATAATTAGCTAAACTCTTGCGTACTCCATACATGGTAAATCAATGATTATTTTAAGACGCAATCCAAAGTTTCATAATGTTTATGCTGCTAGTTCCTCTAATTCACTCCAATGTTTAATGACAAGTTGCCTGGTCAGTGTTGTAAGACGGAACAACAAATCATTATCAATACCTCTACATACATGAAAACATGATAACAAGTTTGCACGTGCACGTCCAAACCAAATGACCTTGCATGTGGCTAAGAGCTTGCTAGAGTTTCCTTTCCAAAACCTTTGGAAGAGCTTACAATGTTAATCATACGCATCTCAGTGATTTGTTTTAACATTCTTCATAAGTTTCAGCAGCTTTTCTTCTGTTTCTTGATGTCTTTCTAAAGTTAATACTGCCTCGGGCTGATGGGATTTGGCTGGTATTTTTTCTTTCCCTTTATTTCTTTTGATTTGTGGTTTGCGGAAGAGGGAATCAACAGGACGAAAGATTTTTCAACAATTGTTTCATGGCAATAAATAACATCTTAAGCATCCACGCAATAAAGGAATCATTGTTAAATGCACATGCCCTGTTACAGACAGGCCCCTTCAAACCAACATAATAGCTTCTTATAAGATTTCATATCCTGCAGTAAATTCTTAACGACTACACTTCAATCCGAGAGGTATTATTCAAAGCTTTCTCAAACCAAATCAATTGTACTATCAAAATTGTATTAAGTGTCTTCTATGAAAATTTTTTAACGATCTTAAACAAGTAAAGTTAATCTTCTATTCGCAATCTCTTAAAATGTTCATTCAACTAAACATACGTTTTGTTAAAAATTGTGCCCTCAAATCATTTTTTACCTCATGAAACAAGAGGATAAATGAAAAAAGAAACTAATTTGTCATGGATTACAAAAAAACCTTATTGGAGCACTACAAAAATTTGCATTCATTTCATTTGAACAATACGAACAAAGACCATATTTCCGCAAATTTGCATGGAACAGGTGTAAAGAAGTTTGTACTTATTCATCTAAAAAAAGAAAGAACGTAAAGAAAAGAAAAGGGAATTTGTACTTGGTTTGCTTCACCAATTAGTTATCACAAATATGAATACTGAAGAGCAGGCATCCACTGCCTCTGCTCATTCTCCCAATAGCTCAAAGATGTAAGCCTCAATAAAAACTTGTCTTAAATGCACTCCAAACTAGTAAAAAACTATGAAAAAAGATAGACATTTCCATAAAAAGACTTTGCAAATATTTCAGAAAATGAAGCTACAATAAAGCATGCACAAATCTTAAACTATAGTGTATCCAGTTGCATATTTTCTCATACTTAAGCTATAACTTCTCCAAAATCTCTGCACATTTTCAAAAAAAAAAATATTATGTTTTTTACACTGTTAAGGAGCTACTTAAATCGGTAATCAAGTTATATAGTACATATAACTTTTATAGTCAGGAATTCTATTCCAGACCTGCATTAGAAATTCCAATTGCAATTCCATTTCAAAACGTTCAGATGAAAAAAATGCTCAATCATGAGTTAAGCTATTTACATTTTTACACCCTCTAAATGTTAAAACAAATGAAAGCTTCAAATATTACCATCAATGAATTGCACACTCCACATACACAGTACATGCTTCCCAGTTAAAATTGAAATTGCTTCTTTGTCAACATCAGCAAACTTTTGCTGTATTATGCAAACCATCCGAATCTGAGCCCTAAACAGTTCTACAGATACAAGGATCTATAATACTGGACCATGCGGGGAGAAGTTACACAATGGGGAAAAAGAACCAATTTATTTATAAAACGGAAAAACAAGATTATGTCAAACAAATTACTCATAAAATTCAACAAATAGTGTCAGTTAAGACAACTTGCATCATGCAAACACGTGAACCTTCAACTAATTCTATCAATTAAAGTCAAATTTCACTTGTACATCCAGAAGATCTCCATCAAATATCAAACTACCTTCAGTGGCATAAAGCGCGCCAGTAGTTTCATCATTTTCTACTTCATTCCCTTAATAAAGTTGTAACGTACAAACTGTCTCAGTTCAAGACTGAAGTATTTATGACATCCATGTCCATATTACCAAAACAAAGTGCATAAAAATTAATCAAATGAAGATAACTGGGATAATTGTATTTTCAAAAAGAAAGACAACTTAATGATGGCATGCAGATTCAATGTAGAATTACCAAATTAATAGTGTGAAATATCTGGACCAACTGACGCTTAGTTTTGGTGAAAGTTAATAGGCCATATTAAATTTTGTATGCCTCGTTTGAGAAACCAAAGTTGACATTTTCTTAATCTTAAGAAACTTCTAATTATATTGAATCAAAAAGAATACGCATCAAGAGATGGAACCAACCACATTTTGGTTTTGAATGAATTATTTATCTATGAACAGGAAATCCATGATTCATTGTCCACACTTGCAGCTAAAAGGCCAGGTATGGTTGTGATGCCCCTCCAAGGGTTGAAAGCAAAATGAAGTTCCAAAGGAGAATAATATCAATCCTTCAAGAGAATCAAAACTTCTGATTAACAACACGATGTTCATCATATATCTTCCTTACCTATACTTGCAACCAAAATCCCCAGCTTCTCAAACCAGCCTTCATCCTTTTCTAGGAGTCTTGGGACTTGGTAAGATTTCAATGCAGTCAACCATAATTTATTAACATAGTGAAAATGTGGGTTTCAAAACATAAGAAATTAATTTAGTTCTAATAAACCAGCACATATATATATATATATATATAGAAACTTGTAAGAGTTACTAGATTCTCTAGCCTTCAGGCCCTACACTCCAAATGAGTAAAAATAATTTAAAAAATGCATACATGGACTAAATTATCATAAAGTTTCTACAAACTTGGGTGGTCCAGCATCTTACACACACTTTTAATAGCTTCGTTCTATTATGGTTTACAGGGTAGGTTGTGTTTCAGATTGTTCAGATTGCTTAAAGCATCAATTTATTGACCGAAAGATCTATTTTTCTTTTGGAGCCTCCTGATTGTAGCATATTAAATGCTCTAGAATCAACATTCAATTAATAGGTTCTTCAATTGGCCTTTCATGCAAGGTATAGAATTTCTGAGGTCCGCAAGATTTCATTTATTAGCCAATTTCATTGGTCCTCAACATATGCACACAACTGATCAACCTCCCTAAAATGTAAAGCCAACTGATCCCAAGATTGGTCCTTACGTTTTTCCTTTTTCCCTTCCTTTTCTTCGTAATATTATTTACTCAAACTTGTTCAAAACATAGGACGTTAATCGCAGCTACAAGCCTTTGGATACAGACAAATGCATGATCTGCTCTAGATTATCGAATAATTTTACAATTCCAACCACCATTGTACAAGCTCATGACATGCCAACATCATGAAATGCATATGAATTCACCATTCAGGCAATTAGGTTTTGGTCCTTCCAACATGCTCAGAAACTAAATTTTCCTGTCCCCTCTAAACAGCAAGCACCGTACATTCAGAACCCTACTCCCACATCCAGCATTGAATTATTCTTATAGACGCAACATATATATATATATATAGACACACACATATATATGAATGCCCTCATCAACCAGCACTATATCTAAACAGATTATGGCTCACTTTTCGCGAAGAGTTAGACATCAGCAAAGCATTCGACCCAGTAAAACACTCTGATATAACATCAAACCTAACACTAGAATAGCAGGGGATAGAAAATTTAATATACAGCTCACGGGCATTCGCTGCTCAGCAAGTGTGTCTCCTATCCCCAATGCGTATCAAACATTATGACCAAAAACTCCGGAAATCAACACTTTGCATCAATAAATGAACCAAGACAGAACTAAAGAGATCTAAACAAAATTGGATAAGCATGGTAAGCAAACTAACAACGCATCACAACATTGCAGAAAAAAATCATCAAATAATAGCACAAAAGAAAAAAAGCTCAATTCCACCACTTGTGGCATATTAGGTTATTAAACTAAATGAGATTCAAGTATGACCAGCAGAAACAGGCGAGAACATCAACAATCATAGCTTTTAAGAAAAAAAGAACATTATGGCAGCAAACTGATTGAATCCAGCCAAACATCTTAACAAATTAAATATGGTGGTCCTTCCACTTCAACTAAAATATCAGAATGACTCTGTGATAGTGTTATGCACCATCATTGTTCCACAAACAACTAAAACTGCAGAAAGATAAACCCAACTGTCAACATACATTGGAAACTACCTAGCAGAGGGGTAAAAATAGATCCTCAAGTTATCAATGAGCACAACAGAAACCAAAACCTAAGAAATTCATATATGTGTTACATTCAAACATATCAGGATGATAAAGCAATGTAGAATCGAGGAAACTTGGACAAACCTGTTTCAATACATCCAAGTCTTCCGGTATATGTTTTCTTTCATATCCTGGCGGAGGAAACGGAAAGCAGCGAGACATTGCAGAGTATCCCAGTACAAATGATATAATTATAGTCAAGAAAATAATATTCTTGGATTACTTCCCCTCGATAGTTATGTTCCAATATGGGAACGGACCAGCAATTATATATCTGTCCATGCACCATGACCCCACATTGATTTCAGGCTTCAGTATCCCTCCATGTGAGCCCTCTCTCCTTAAGTCCAAATACCCAAACCACACTTCTGCTAGATTAGGCTGTACTACAAATATATGCCAAAATCCAACAGTTCACCTCCAGCTTCAAGACAAATATGCACTCTCAGATACAAACACACAACAAAACTAAAAACTAAAAATATATACACACAATATCAACTGTAACCTCAAGAGCAATAGCAACTGAATAAGCACTTTTTCAACAAATCTGGATACAAATTGCTGGAATCTGGGGGTCGCAACAACTTTTGCAGAAATGCTATGTTAATTCAAAGGGTTTCTTGAGAAAGGAAAATAGTATGCGGATGGATGAAAAAATGGCAAGTTTACTAAGCAAATAACATTTGATATAATCAACTTCACCTCCTCCACCTTATCGACCAAATTTAATCCCAAGATCATTCCCCGACTCAATCAGAAAATGGCAAAAACCCACTATTTAATTTATCATAAATACCTAAAGTTTATGGTGTTTCCACTGCCTTTGTAATTTATCTGTGCCAACAATCCTCTTCCATACCGTTTTAAAACAAGTACCCACTCACTAAGCTTGCACAGGAAGCTGATTTTTGACGTCCGTACTCCGTAGGATTAAGTCCTACTCCAATCAATTTCCAATCTGCAGAGTGGAGTTCTTCCTCGAAAGTGCCTAAAAGACCAGGAATTTCGAATTGATTGCCCAACTCCCAGAATTTGCTGATCAAATCCCTAATCCAACAGAAAATCCGTCACTGAGCAAAGTGATCGGATTCAAAAACACTAAGTTAAATATATCATCAGAAAACCAACCTCACAAGCACCAAAACCCTAAATTCCGAATAGGCAAAGGGAATTCGGATTCAATTAATCGAAGTGAGTTTTTTGGTTCCGTTAAATCAAAAGCCGAAATTCAGCACTTTTCAGCAAAAAGCAGAGCAGAGGAAAATGCGTTTGAATAAATAACCCAATCGATAAATCATCCAAAATCCCCAACCCAGTTTTTCTTTTCAAAAAAAGGGAAAAAACAAAAAACAAACACAACCTCAATTTCCAAAACCAAATAACAAATTTACAGACTCGGTTCAATTAAAAAACCCCAAGTTAAGCTAAATTATCACATTAAACCCAAGTTTAATTTAGTTTTCACCTTTGCCCGCTACAAATTGAAGAGCATTTGCAGAAAAGGGCAAGATCTCAGCTTTCTTTTTTCCGTTTTTGTTCACAATAATACTCAAAATCTCAATCAAACAAATAGTTCATCTTCCTCTCCACTCCAGATAAACACATACACGTAATGATGAATGTATAGGTTTATGCTGGCTAGTGTGTGCTGCGTGTGGAATGAGAATGGATACACACAGCGTCTGCTGTATTAGTAGTATGTGTTTTTAGAGAGAGAGAGAGGTGTGTATATATCTATTGGAGACATGGCCCACTCACACAAGTAATGTCCGTTTAAAGAGATGAGATGCCACCTTATTCTTTGAATTTGCTTTTAAGAGATCTAATTAATCATAATTTAAGTATATTATAATAGTTATTTTTGATAGATCTTTCTTTTTAAAATGTAATTCATTTATTACAAAATATATTTAAATTCCATTAAAGAAGTTTTTTCCCCCTATGAAATATGTAATGTAAGCATTTTTGTTTATGATATTATCATATACACACATTTAATGATGCATAATCTCACATAAATCATAAATAGATGCATGATATTTTAAGCTATAAGAAGACTAGAAGAAAAAGTTAAAATTTTTTCAATATTGATTTAAATTTATGTATAACTGATTGATGTTATAAAATAAATAATTTTTTGGACTAATTATTTCAATACTCGTTGAAATTTGACCTGATTACAAAAATATGTGTCATGGTTTGAAAAATTACAGTAACAACTCTAGTAGTCAGTAGATATATTAATAGGGAGTTTACTTGTAATATTTCAGTCAAAATATTACATTTCAAAGGTCCTAATTGTGATGTTTCACCGATTTCGTTAAGTCTTCTACCATCGGAACTAACAAAATGAATTATTATTATTATTAATTTTCAATTCATATGAAATGTTCTGTAATTAAGTCAAACCTTGGGCAGACTTTTGATGAACTCCATAGTGTTAAAGGACACAATAGGATTTTGATAAATTTTTGAGACATGTATGGGGGAAGTTTGCAAAAATTAAGAATATAAAGGTCACATCTAGACAATTTAAAATTTGAATTCACAATTATCAAAATACAAAGATATAATGAGGTTATTTTTAAATCATAAAACTTTCACCAAAAACATAAAAAGTAGAATTAAAATAAAAAAACAAAATAGTACCCGACGTCCTCAAACTCAAACTTACCCTTGTACAATTATTTAATTTAGTTTTGTCATCTTCAATTACAGGAACATATTATTTAAACTATAAAAGTTCTATTTAAGATAATTTCTTTGTCAGTTGTAACGTAGGTTTAATAATTTTATAATAACTTGTATTGGGTGTTAAATCTTTAACATTATTGATGATGAGACTATATTGCAGAGTATTTTGAACAAATGAATGAGCAAAAAGAAAAATTGTCACAGACTCATTTGCCAAACTACATATTAAATTTTATGCAATTTGCGTCAATATTAATATATTCGTAAATTTTCAAAATTTTTATTTTGATACCGTAGTTCAAAAATCCAGAATCAGTTACTGAACCAAACGTCAAGGGCATTGAGGGAATTATGCCTAGATCTTATCTTGTATGCCAAATGTGAAAAGTAAACAACTTTAATAAGATGTCTTTAGAGCCTACAAATTTGATTTTGGTAGTCAAATTAGTTATGTTTACTTTTCTTCCTTCTTGTGTTTGGTTTATTGATAGAAGCAAATGATTAAGCTTGTTACTTCTTGTGGTAACTAAACATTTTTGGATATATGATCATATATAAATTATTATGTGGTTGACGTTTGGCATTGCGTGGAATATAATTATTTTGACACTAATTTAGCGTGACCATGGTACATTATTTTGGTTTTGGATAAGTTGGAGATTTATGGACATTGAGGAATTTTAGGTATGTTAAATTTTATTTTAGGATATTTTAGAGAAAGAAAAAAAATGGTGGAGATTTTTCTAAGGAAATATTGCTTGAAGATAAAAATAATATAAATTTTATTTTAGTTTTATAAGTATTTTTGTTGTCAATATTCCATAATATAAATGTTTTTTGATAGTGTTGCCGTATTAAATCTTTATATTATTATGCTATTGTATATTATTGCATAGTTTTAATGATTGAAAATATATATTTTTCAATATTATGAGAAATATAAATATATTTTATAGATTATTGATTTTGATATATATATGCATACATGATGTTATATATATAGATATATATATATAATAATTGTTGTTCATGTAGAAAATGATTAGATTTTTTTAAGATATTTTGATTTTGAAAAATAGAATATATTTTAAAGAGAACCTTTTAAGAGTTTTAGATGAGAACATTGTAATATAGAAAAATAATCATCATGTAATACATACGATTTTCCATGTATATAATCAATTCTCTTATTGAAAAATATGCACAACCAAATTTGTGTCGTTTTGTGAAGCATTTAAAATTTTTTGTTACAGTCTTTCATATATATATATATATATACTGCGTGATGAAAGAAAAAGAAAAATGCTATATGAATTTTCAAGAATTGTGATGCACCGACATTTTCGAAAAAATTATTCATATGGTGTTGGATGTGTTTTGTACATCGTGTTGACCATATCTATGTTACGTATGGCAATCGTGTAAATATAAAATTCATACTTCTATTACCAGCTAGTTTGTTTAAATACAATTAGGGTGTTCCTCATCCAGGTTAGATGAAAATTGAGTTTTTATTCTTAAATTTTAGAATATATATATATATATATATGAGTGATAAAATAACTTGATTTGATTAAAAAAATAAAATAATCAACAATTAGATTTCCTAAAATAATAACTTGAAGCAGCGAGTGTTGTCTTGTTTAAGATCACTCTCTTTTCACATTTTATGAAAGTGAAATAAAATTTTTCAATGAACATATACATAATATATAAATCTAACTAATATGTTGCTTTTCTTTTAGATTTTCATTGATATGTTGCTAAAATCATTATCAATTGCTGATATATATTTAATAGCTACATTAAAAGGTTTAAGATATAAAATCGTATTGGGGCTTTGTTGCATTATAAAACTTTAAGAAATTTGTATCATTTGTTCATATCATATCATATGCTTAATGTCATCCATAAGTTATAATATGAAAGGTTGTCAGCTTTATTGTTTACACAATTTTAATTCGTTGTATTTTTAGATTATTATATATAAATAAATATAATATGTTAAAAGATTATACAATTAATACAATTTATAGTCCAAAAAATTAACAGAATTATGAGTTCTCAAAAATTTGACTGAAGGGCATTTGACAATCATGAAAATTTTGACTAGTTTACATGGTTGCTATGACATCCCTCAGCAACGAAGTGGCTGTAGTTTAGTGGTAAGAATTCCACGTTGTGGCCGTGGAGACCTGGGCTCGAATCCCAGCAGCCACACGGTTTCTGGCTTTTAATATTTTGCCACGTTTGTGAGACCTTCTCGGTATAGTACCAATTGCTTGGTCACAAGACTTTCCTGTTAAAGCCTATGAAATGTGACACTTATATTATAGATAACTATTAAGTTATAGATTTAACTAGCATACCTTTGATCTTCCCTTTGCCCTAAATGTATTTGTAAGTTATTTTGACAAAAGAAATAAAATAAAATATGATTTCAAAAATATATTTGTAAATATTTATAATATACGGTCAATAAAATATCAACCTTTGATATATTATTATTATTTCAACGCAAAAAGCAAAAAGCATTCACACATAAAGTAACAATTTATTTCAATGCAAAAAGCAACAAGCATTCATAATTTGCTCACCAATTTTTAAGTGTAAAGTAACAATCATTCGCAAGTCCTACCTTATTATCCACCATCCTCTATTTCATAGTCATGCATTATCTATAATTTATATGTCATATATAACGTGTGCGTTAATGATGCACATGTATATTATAATTATGCATTAGATACATTATACAATGACTTATATTTCCTAATGACTAAATGCATATGCGATGAATCTGTATAGACCTATCAAAGACTGCATAGCGTAAGGGATTAGTAGGTTTAACTTTATATATAAATTTGATTTTTCAATTTCACTTTTCACACATAGAACTACTTTATTTATTAAAAACACGGCCACCATCCGACTATCTTTGACTGCGACTATTTCTATGCTACCATTTTTCATCAATATTGTTGAAGTCATATTTTTCTCATTTTCTTATTTTCACATTTCATTTATTTGAAGGAACTGAAATAAAATAATTTAAATAAATTACTCAAATAATATTTAATATGTGCAAAATATAATAAAGGGCCTGCACTGCTCTGGGCTTAGTGCGAACCTTGGCCAATCCCAAGCAACTGGACCCAACAAGGGTATAGCAGCCAGTCTGGTTCCGTTATTTGATGGGCTGGTCTACCAGATTGAGCCCGGTCCATCAGACATCCCACAGCAATTGCATCTGCACCGCAGCAAGACTCACCGCACTATAAAAAGTAAAATTGTAGAGATATTTTCTGACGTGATTTATTAGTATCTATCCACGGCAGTAAGGGGTGTCAGCATAAACCCTAGCCGCTTCTTCCTAATTCCTTCTCTCTAAAGCTCTTTCATTTTGTAAGTATTTTTTTTCCTTAATTTCTTAAATAAAGTGTATTTCTTGTGAGTTTTTTTCGTAAATTTATTTCATTCTACGTGTTATGCATTAATGAATTTCAACTTTCCACTGAAACGCAAATTTAAGGTCGACATTAAAATGGAAAGTTGATAAATTTTGTGAATGTATATATATTTGAGTTATATTTAGCTTCTTCTGAGGTATGATTTCTTTTTTCATGTATTTTTGGATTCTATAACAATATTCTGTTTTTAATACATATTTAAGATCTTTCACTTTACCGGGTCTATTATGTGTTAGATGCAAATTGTGTTTCTGATGCAGATAAGTTGCGTTTATGTATTGATGCACTGAAGCTTGCGTTCGTGATTTTAGCTTTTTGATGGTTTTGATGGGGTAGATTATTTGATAGTGCTGAATTTTAGGTTTCTGACTTTGGAAACTGTTAGCGTTTATTTTTCAATGTCTGCCAACCTCGCAAACATATAAATAAATTGAAAATATGAAATATGCTTCGATGGAAGTTTATTTTGTGAGTCCAGAACTCATTTTGAATTGGTTCATTTTCTAGAGAACATCCTGCACTTAATGTTTATCAATTTCTTCTATGTTCTTTGCAGTACTTTTCCTATTTTCTATACTGTTATAAAAAAGGTCATTTTGTGTCTGAAATGGCGGTTTGTGTGCCAACTTCTATAATTCCAAGTCCATCTTTCTACTACAACCCTCTACTACTATTTTAATCTACAAAACTCCTTTACTACCATTCTTTTGATAATGTTTACTAGTTTTGTTCAAAAAAAATATTATGGGAAAAATTAATCTAATTCTGGATTTATTTGTTCATGAAATTGGTTGTGCTGGATATTGGTCATTTCCCGATTACAAATTAGAAGTTTATTTTAATTGGTCCAGGCATCATTATGAAACTGTTGGATGTTTATTTGATTACATGATTCTTTATTCAGCTGCTTAAACAAATGGCACTCTGCAACAAAATTGGAACCATGTTGAGGCAGAGCATTTCTGCCAGCAGTGCATTGAATGGCCAGTCTTCAATGTTTAATGCTATCCGCTGCATGTCTACAAAGCTTTTCATCGGAGGTTTTCTTTCTGAAATGCCATTTTCTAGCAATGTACCAACATTTGTTATAACAGCATGTGTCCTTATGATCTCAGACACCTATGCCCTTTTTCTTTAATAGGGCTCTCCTACGGAACCGATGACCTGTCTCTGAGAGAAGCTTTTTCCAGCTTCGGTGATGTTGTTGATGGTAAGTAACATAGAATGGCTATTGTTTGCAATTGTGTTTTTGTTTTTTTGTTTTTTTGTTTTTTTGTTTTTTCTTTTTTGGGTGTGTGTGTGTGTGTGTGTTTGTTTTTGTTTTGCTTTTTCTCTCTTTTTGGGTTTTTATAGGTTCCTCTGACATAGGAAAATGTGTTGCAATGCATTTTGCAGGGCTAAATCTCCTGATGTTTACTTTTCCATAAGTGTTTGAACATATATGTGGAAAAGGAAGTGACAATTTTATCTTTTTGCCTATGAGTTATGGTCTTGCCTATGTCCTCACTAATCCTGCAGGATATGATATGGGAAAAGTTCATATAAGCTGACAGCCTGACAAGCAACCAATTGATTTATTTGTTGTGCCGCATTCTACCATAATAGACAAGAGTCTTTTACTGTTTTACATATGTATTTAGATGTTCATTACCCTTATTTTGCTAAGAAATTATTATAATGTGAGCCTTGCTTTCTATTTAAGAGTCCTAAGGTGTTTTACCAAGAATTGAAAATTCATAGATCTTCTCCTCCAAATTATAGCTTGGCTGGTTGACTCTTTTCGAGTTAATAGTATTAGTTCATACTAAAAACGTTTTACCCAATCAAACACCTGTATTAATGCTGCTTGGTGGTGCTTGCACTTTCATAGTTTAACTTTTTTGTTTATTATTCAGCAAGAGTTATCACTGATAGAGAAACTGGGAGATCAAGAGGGTTCGGGTTCGTGAATTTTTCAAGTGATGAATCTGCCAGCTCAGCTCTGTCAGCCATGGATGGACAGGTGAGGTTCTAGACTCTTTCTTCCTATTCAACATTCTTCTTCTAACTTGTTTAACTGGTATCTGTCCTCTCCGCTATCATGCAGCAATTGAATGGGAGGAACATCCGAGTGAGTTTTGCCCAAGAGAGAGCTCCTCGAAGTGCCTTTGGTGGTGCTGGTGGTTATGGTGGTGGATTCGGCAACAGGGGACAGAATGACGGGTTTTAGGATTCTTTTGATGAAGCTTGTTCTATTGTCAGTATAGGCATGACAAGTTTAATATAGCGAGTCGATTTCTGTTACTTTTTTGTAATGTTTTCTAGTTTTCCATATTTTTCTGGAACCAGTAGTGCTTTGAGGATATGCTACAAGTTTCCTTTTAATTCAGTCAAAAGATCCGATTTTGTGGAGCCCATGAACACGCAGCTTCTACCATTTCTTAGACGTATTCGAGGCTGGCTGAATCGATCCAGTAAGTTTAAGCAAATACTATATATATCTTGGATATTTTGCATATACGATACGTTTAAATAAATCATATAATGTTGAGATCAGCTATAATACAGTGTAATCTATATGGAGGACCTATTATGTGGTTGCGGTGAAAAAGCTTAAAAGGAGTGATTGAATGCAGTGTTTTTAGGTAGGGAGGAATTTGCTTGAATGGAATTTTTGTCAAATTTTGTCTCTAACGAGGACTGATTCTCGTACTCACATCGATTGCTTATGAAATGGGGATTTTCTAGCACTAGAACGTGCATCACTTTCGCAAGTGTACTTGAATCCAACGATGCATGTCTGGGCGTTGTGGCTCTATTGAGGCATGCCCCCATCTTCATCGACGAAGGAGCGTTGATAACACTAATCTGCAGAGCTCTTGATCTAGCATGCATCCTCGTGTACCGAATTGAAGGATTTTCCATAGCGAAATAAAAAAAAAAGTTATTTTCTTAAGAGAGGTGATAAATATGAGAAGATCTAGTCTGAAAATGTGATAAAATTAAGAAAGAGTACTCGAAAAAAAGGAGAGTAGCATTTTGTTCAATGTAATATCATCAAAAGGAATGCAAATGGGGTATTTAAAAGAAATATTGCCCTTGATGAACATGCTTTTTGTTAATAAAATAATTAATAAATACCAAAATTTAATGGCCAAAAATGAGTTACATTTAATTTAACCCTTCTTTAATTAAAGTTATGCAAAAGTTATTAAAGTGATCAGCTATAAATAAATATTAAACTGATCGAGTATGTGTGTGTATATATATATTATATTAATTATTATTATCTTGCATAGGATGGAGGTTGGTTTCCATCTATTTCAATTTTCATGAGACTTTTTCCTA
>JACFYI010000346.1:123029-137617 GCA_014898755.1 Handroanthus guayacan | reverse complement strand
AGACAAAGCAAAGAAAAAGGTCTAAGCATGAGGGCCGTGGTTAGAAAGCCTGTGTTTATATAGGTTTCAGATCAATTACTGGATGATCAGTGTAGAAATTGCGATAGTAAACATTTGATTCTGTTAAATAATTACATCAGTGATCAGTCATTTGTTTCCTCGGGTGACCTGTACTGTATCCTGTCTGAAACCACGCATCATTATGTTACTGTTCCCTTACTTGCTTACAACTCTCATCTTTCAGCTTGGATGCGGCCACGGACTTCCTGGTATATTTGCTTGCCTAAAGGTAAACAAAAATGTATGACATTTCAATCATTATAATATTTTGCCTCAGTAAAATATAAAGTCTTATTGTCATTATTTTCATTGTTTTAGGGTGCGTCAACCGTGCATTTCCAGGATTTCAATGCAGAAGTCCTGCAGTGCCTCACCATTCCAAATGTTATTGCTAATATTGAAAGGAATTCTCAGTATTCAGCTTCATATGTTGAGGGCCCCACTAATGTTGAGACTCGATTCATTTCGGGTGACTGGAGTGAAGTAGATTGTCTTCTCTCATGTCACCAGCCTGATCAGGCATCTGGTTATGATGTTATTCTCATGGCAGAGACAGTTTACTCGATTTCTGCACTGCCAAATTTGTTCAAACTAATAAAGAAGGTTTAATTTAGATTTATTTATTTATTTATTCCTTTCTGTTCAATAGTTCTTTGTCTCTGAAGACTTCTCGTCTACCTTGTTGATCGTTCAGTGTCTGCGTAATCCCGACGGAGTTGTCTACATGGCAGCAAAGAAGTATTATTTCGGCGTGGGAGGAGGATCAAGGCGGTTCTTATCTGTTGTCGAAAAAGATGGTGAGCTCAAACCTCTTGGATTTTAGTATGGGACGGTTAACCCCAACACCCCTAATGTTTGGTCTAATTACAATAACCACTCCTGTGTTTGAAAAATTACAATAACACTCCTAACCGTTTGTTTAACTAGCGAAAAATTTAAGGGGGTGACAGCTATAGTATAGAAAACACAAAAAGATCCCTAGCACAGCCATACTCCATTAAGTCTTCCATTAACTGAACTGTGCAAACTAGATCACACTTTATTGTAATTAGGTTAAACCCGCTTAGGTGTTGAGGTAATCATCCCCGTCGGTGTCCTTTGTCTTGATAGGGCTTCATTAACAAGTAAAATTATAACAAGCAAAAATGTTTACCAGTTAAAGGTTTGCTCTATAAATTGCTCAAGAATGCATATATGTAAGGGATAATTAGCTCTACATCCCTTGAGGTATGGCATAATTATCAAAACACTCCCTGAGGCCGGATGACTATCATTACAACCCTTACCATTAGTTCAATTAACGCATAATTACAATTACACCTTCTGAGTTGAAATATAATTATAATTAACCCCCCTATTTAGGGGTTTTACTTGTAATGATGATTATCCAAACTTCAGGGGATTTTTCTATAATTATGCAAATCTCAAGGGGTGTTGAGGTAATCATCCCTATATAGACCTTGCTTGAGAATGCATACATGTATAGGCTGCTAATGTAAACTTTTTCAGGTGCGTTTGCATCTTCTCTTGTTGCGGAGGTTGCAGATGGTTCGTCCAACGTTCGAGAGGTGTGGAAGCTTCACTTCAAATGAATTTTCGGCATAACGTTGTGCAAGGCTTCAAGTTTTACTGTATCATTTCCCTGAGATCATTGTGCAGGCTTATTTATAACTCTTATTTTGATGAAGTTTGTTTAAGTATTTGTATTATTGCAACAAGATTTCTCCAAAGTGAATCCTAGTATCAGTTTTCATTGTTTATTATAGTTTCTAAGGCTGTCTTTTTGTACTTAGTTGCATGCTACACTTTGCTATTTATACTGATCCATGTCCAGGATTTGTAATTTCTCTATCCATATCTTGGCAATGTGTAACATATAATCTGTAAGTTTCTTGGCTGTTTATAATTGACGGTTCTTTCTGTTTGAAAAATGGAGTTAGGGTACTCCCAAGCTTAACTAAATTTTTTGAAGGGATAATTGCCTTAACCCTTTTTTGAGGTTTGGTCAAATTATAGAAATACTCCGATAGTTTGAAAAATTATATTAAGACTTTTGCTATTAGTTCCGTTGATGAAATATATAACTATGCTTGTGTAACATATTAATTAGATGACGTGAGAATAATAAGTTATAAAAATTCTGTTCGATTACAACAATGAACTTGACGAAGTAAATGGTGATAAAATTTTGTTTTAAATTGTCATTCACAACAATATATATATAGACATGTATATATATATATGTAAGATATTGGTGATAAATAATTAAATGATGAAATGAAATTGCCTAGTGACATGTATTAAGTGATAGTAGTTTTTTCATCTTGTCCTGTTACTTTTCAAGTGACTAATTTTTTATATTGTTGAAATATGATTTAATAGTAACAAAAAATTATTGTTTTTAATTGCCATCATTGACAAATAGTGGTGACAATTGAATTACGACAAAAATTATTACTAGATTATTATTTTTATTGTGTATCAATGATTAGCAATAGTAATAATTTAAACATAATTCTTTTCACCATTAAATTTATCAAATTATTACTCACAAAATATTTTTTAATAATTTAATACATATAATAAGTGACAAACTTTGTTTCACTAATTCTTTTGTTATCTATATATATATATATGTATATAATTGGTCATACTTTTCACATTGTAACTTAATTTTTCTCACTAATATATATTTTTTTTTTTGCCATGATACTACTTGCACTAGGACCAACAAACTGAGTTGCAAGGGGGAAAAGAAAACTCATATTTCATCTCTAATCCATAGTTCACATAAGTAAATAAATTCCAACCATGTAAATAATTTGATATAGATTACGCTTCCTCAATCCTCATCCATTCACATAATAGAAAGATAAATTGAAACAGAAGATCAGACTCGAAAAAAGACAGAGAATGCACCCGATATATATATATATATATATATTTGTGAAAGAAAGTGAAACTCAAGCATTGCCCCGACAACCATAGGTAGGGGAGCAACCCCTGTGGTAAGGGTTAGACGAGCGAGGAACGCATTGGCTGGCGGAGTAAGCCTGGCCGGGTGCGCCGTTGCACACCGGCCTGTCTGGCGTCAAAGCCCTATATGATATCTCTCTCTTCTCTTCATCAAGAAACCTTCTGCTTATTTCCGATTCCATCATCTTCTCCAACTCCTCGTTGCACTCTGCTATCGATCCATTACATGATGATGGTGATGGCATCTCAAATAAGGCGGTGGCTGCGCCTGCGCCTGCGGCAGTGGCAGTTTGGTAATTAATGAAACGTGTGAGGGTTAGGAATATTAGGAAGAAAGTTTGGAGAAGGAAGTTTGTGGGATTTGTGCTCATATTTTGCGTGGATTGAGATGAAACTTCTTTGTGTATTTGCAGATTGTCATTGAGATAAAGTTGTGTATATAATGCTGTGATCAGTCGTTGAATAATCCCACCTCTTTTATTTTTATTTTTTTGTGTGTGTCAAATGATTGAAGATAGTGGAAGCCATAGTCGGAGCACTTCACCTAACTTAGTTGGAAACTTTCCTGCACTAAACTGGTTTTTGATGCTATATGCATCTCTCTTTTTCTTTATTATATTATATTTAGCTCCATTGTACGAATAAAGAAATTGAACTCGGGGGAGGGATGATAATTTTTTCTTATTGGATTGATTCGTATCGGGTTGAAATAAGAATATTATAACATTTTGCTTGATCCTAAAAACACTCAACACAAATTCAATTAAAAGTTTTTGCGTCAACCCGTAATAATATGAAAATATGTCAACTAAGTTGTTAATTTGCAATCCATAGTTCATGTCATTTCATCTTGTGATAATTTTTTGTTTCTTTATTGATCCAAAAGATTTATCATTTCGTATTCAACCAAGAACTTAAAAAAGAACATCTACTATATTTTATTATTAACTATTATTTATGAATTCGTTAATTTGAATCAATATGGGTTACATTGGGTCAAGGTCAGCGGGTTAGTCAATATAATATTTGTATTTATCAAGTCACTCGAACTTCAACACAAAAATCTATCATTATTTTCATGTTGCTATCAAATTGACCAGATATAGGCCCAAATCAATAACCTAGAATTCAGACTAAAAATAATAATAATAACAACAACAACAACAACAATAATAATAATTTAAATTATTTATTTATTTATTTTGGCAAAAGAAAAACTTATTGACTTGGAGTCTCAAACTGGAGGTTAAGGAGTCTTAAGTACAGAAGGTAGAGTATTCGAAAAGAAAATCGTGAATGATTCTCTCTCTCGCGTGGTCGCTCGCTCTTTATTTTGTCGCTCTTAAAGTCTTGTAAAGTGACAGCATCTGAGTAATCCGCCATCTTCTCCCAAAGCCAAAAATAGAAAACTCTGTTCTCCCATAAGCAGGTATGGTTTGGATGGTGAAATTTATTAGCATTCCTCTATTTGTAACTTTGTATTTAGACCAGTTTGAAGCTGCCCATGTGTAGTTTGTTTTTAGGGAGAGCTGGAAAGACAGTCTCCAAAGATGACAAATATCTCTTTTTTTCTTTTTTGATAATAGTAAAATTCATTAAATAGACAATAAAGATACAAGGCAAGAAAATAAAAAACAATATAGCAATATTGATGGCATAAGTAAAGAAAACCCTAACAAGAAAACAAAAAAGAACAAAACATCAGTAAACACAAAAGATCAGGGGAGTTTGGAATGCCATGACTGCTGACGTGAGGAGTTTCAAGTCTTCCTTGGGGTTTTCTATCCGAAGATAAGAGAATAATATGATGATTCAAAGCTATTTTCAAAGAAAAATAACTTTGAAAGACGCCCTTTAACAGAGTTCTCTTTTCATTCTTGGTATTGAAGAATTTGAAACAATGCCATCTGCAATACCGCACACCAAAAAGATCCATGAAAACCCATTTCAGATCTAGATCTAGAAAGAGAAGATGAGAACTCAAAAATTCACATCTGAAACCTTGCTAAGGGAAAACGAACAAAGACAACTAAAAAATGAGAAGAAAGAAAGTGGATAAAGGCGAAGAAGTTTGTTCGGATATGAAAATGGCATTCATGGTGAAGAAAGGGATGTTGGGTTAGAAGATAAAGCCAAGTGAAAAAGGAAAAAGAGAGATTAGAAAAAAATTTTACAAAACAAAATATCCTTAAAATATGAAACATCTATTGAAATAAAGATTTGAGAAAATTATTCTGTACACATAATATAGGAAATACATAATCAAAGAAGAATATAATTAAATTAACAAGTATTGAAGTAGATGAAAAATAAGGAGGGGGGCTATTACTGTAAGAAGCAACATAGTGACATCAACAATGGGCAGACGGGATCCTCTGTTCCATCTGCTGTTCTGGCTCACGGATTTTTGCCACGTGTACAATTGACGGAAGCTACTAACGGAGGAGTTAACGGCTGCCCGCCAGAATACATGAATGGAAACTCCAAATCTTGCTGATTTTGCAGAGAAAGAATCCAATTTCAGAAGAAAATTTCCTTGATGGAGAACTCTACGTATCTCACAGCACCAACACCATCTCTCTTTCTTCACACATAGTGGAGGTGCTGGAAAAAGAGAAATCTCCGCTGCCAAGAAACTCCAGATCTCTCACCCACGTTGTGCAACAATGGAGGAACCGAAAGCCCACCTTTCTTCTCGATGGGCGACGGGAGTATCAAAGGTCAGATTCTTTCCCTAAATTTTTCGCCTATTCAATTCTTAATTGATCGTCTGCACTGGGATTTCTCAATTATCTCTCGCTTTGAATTTTGATGCTCCGGATTTCTCAATTATCTCTCCAATAATCATAAGTTAGAGGCTGATTTAAAAGCAAAAGAACATCTTCAAGTCATTAATTTAGTATTCGAATTATTTACAACATTATACAATCGATATCTAATATGTAAAAAGATTGTTAAGATTGTTCTGCAATAGCATAATTGCCTCTACTTTCTTTGGCTTTAAACACCATTAATTTATGTTAACATAGTGTGCCATGAAGTTCTTTTTCTCTTTTCAAAATATTGAAAATTTTGCATTTACATTAAATTTCTATTGAACATAGATAATTGTGCTGATTCTACTTCACATCGCAAGTTGGAATTCTCTGTTGATGAGGTAAACAAGGAAAAAGAACTTCTTTTCGACAATGCTAGTACAAAAAAATTGATTTGAATGTAGCTCAATCATTTTGGAAGAGAAAATTCCAAAAATTGGTATGGAATTTGAAAGTGAAGAAGCAGTCTACAAATTTTATAATGAATATGCGAGGGCAGCTAGATTTAGTATTCGAAAACACATTGTTCATAGAGACATCAAAGGGAGAATCATAGATAGGACATTTTGTTGTGCATGCCAAGGTCATAGACAAAAGGATAAGAGAAATGCGAATGTTAAATCTCATCGTCCAGAAACAAGAAAAGGTTGTAATGCAATGATGAGGATTACTAGTTGCTTTGATGGTAAATATAAAGTTGTCAAGTTTGTTGCTGATCATAGTGTTTATGATCTAGTGGGTCCAAGTAAAACTCATATGTTAAGGTCTCATAGAATTATTTCTGTTGCACAGGCATTACAAGCAAATGACATAGATAGTTCGGGAATAACACCAAGAGCAGGCTTCGCTTTGATGGCTAAACAAGTAGGTGGACGTGAAAATGTTGGGTTTCGAAGATTACAAAAACTACTTGCATTCAAAGAGAACTGTGGAAATGAAGACAGGTGACACGGGAGGTGTACTTGAATATTTGCAACAAAAGCAGTTGGATGATCCCAATTTCTTTTATGCAATTCAAGTTGATGCAGATGACTTAATAGCTAATATACTTTGGGTTGATGCGCAAATGATGGTTGATTATGCTTATTTTGGTGATGTGTGTTTTGATACAACTTACAGAAAAAATAAAAAGGGCCGGCCATTTGCCCTATTTGTCTGTGTAAATCACCATAAACAAATTGTTATTTTTGGTGCAATATTATTATATGATGAAACTACGTCGACATTTACTTGGTTGTTTGATATTTTTGCTAGAGCCATGTCAGGAAAACAACCTAAAACCATTCTTACAGATCAAGATGCGGCAATGGCAAAAGCTTTGGCTTTAAAGTGGCCTAAAACCTCTCACTGTTTGTGCATTTGGCACATCAACTAGAATGCAGCAATCCATCTGAGTGGTATTTTTTCAAATTTTGCAAGTTTTTCCAAAGATTTTAGTTCTTGTATTTATGATTATGAGGAGGAAGAGGAGTTTCTACATGCATGGCACGAAATGTTAGAAAAGTATGGACTTCAAACTAATGAGTGGATGGAGAGGTTGTTTAAGATACGAGAAAAATGGGCACTAGTTTATGGGCGACAAATATTTTGCGCGGATTTAATGACTACTCAACGTAGCGAAAGTATGAATAGTATTTTAAAAATATATGTGAGTTATAAGCATAATTTGTTACAATTTTTCCACCACTTTGATAGGTTAACTGAGGATCCCGTCTGAACAATGGGGACTGTTGGGTATTTTAATAAAATAATGTGTCATCCCACATAGAATTTTAAAGAAAATATTAACCAACTTTTATAATATTTTCCTTATGTGCAATATTTGAAATGAAAAGAAGTTTTTCACGCACACGCGTAAGAGGAAGGAAAGTGGAAGAGATTAACTCTTCAGTTTTCAATATTTAGAATAAATTTTAACATGTAACAAATATTTGACTTCTTCTGTGTTTATTACGTTGATTAATTTTGAGCAATAGTTTTGTCTCCTAAAAAAATACTATAAAAAGGGGCATTGGGTAAGTTGCAGAAAACACACACAAAAAACTATAGAAAAAAACCTTTCCTCTCTTTTATCTGTATATGAAATTTCTTGAGCTCTGTTACAGTGTCTGGTGTAGCTTTTGCTTTACCAAACAGTGCAGGTTTAAGGTGAAGTTACAACTATAGGCTGGGCTGTTGTATCCCATAGATAATACGACTATTAACCTTACTGTACCAAAATATTTCAAGAAGGGGTCGTGAATTTGTCTTAAAAGAGCGATCTGGTTCGCTCCTCAATCCGCCTAAAAAAAAAAATTACCTGTCTTCCTATCATTTTTTAAAATTATTTCCAACAATTTAAGACGAATTCATCCCAATGGAGAACTCTGCTGCTGTTGCCAATCAATCTGTTGGAACGAATGAGTTGAACAAATTATTTCATTTTAATGGACAACATTTCAAACGGTGGGCCAAAAAGATGTTTTACTTGAAACTGATGAAGGTGGTGTGGATTATCACGGATAGAAACCCAAAAAAGAAGGACACATCTAATTTCAATGATCAATAGAAGGAAGAACATCAAAGATTGGTGCAGAAATGGGAGAACGATGAAGAGGATTGTAGAAATTATATACTCAACTGCCTATCTGATGAGTTATATGATTTCTACTCCAATTCATATTTTTCGGCCAGAAAAATTTGGAGAGCCTTGGAGGAAAAATATGATACTGAAGAAGCAGACACTAAAAAATACGCTTGTAGCCGTTATTTCAAATTTCAAATGGTCGAAGAAAAGTCCGTGCTTGAGCAACTTCATGAACCTCAAAGATTGTTTATGATATTGAATCTGAAGGGATAAAGGTGGATGAACAAATACAGGTTGCTGCAATCATTGACAAGCTATCGGGATCTTGGAGGGAGTTCCAGAAAGGACTTCAACACAAACAAAAAGAGTTGAGACTTGTCAACCTCATGGCACGATTGTGGATTGAGGAAGAAGCCAGAAAACAGGATAATGGTGAACAAAATGGAAGTAAGATACATCTTCTTATCACAAATGAGAGCACTCCAAAGTATCAAAATGCAAATAATAATGTATATTTGAAACCTAGATTCAAATACATGAAAAATAAAGAAAAAAAAAATAATATGGTTATAATAACAAAAATCATGCACTTCCTTCTAAGCAACCTTCTAAAAATCATGAGAATGAGAAAGATTATTATATTTGTGGTAAATTAGGCCATAAGGCTAATGATTGCAGATTTAGAAAATCTAATTTTTTACCTCAAGCAAATATCACTCAAACTGTTGATGAGCCCTTAGTGCCAATGATAACTGATGAAGTGAATTTTCTTGAAAATAATAAAGGATGGTGACTTGATGCTGGTGCCTCTAGACACGTCTGCCATGATCAAACTTTGCTGAAAAACTATTGTTTAATTGAGGATAAAAATATTTTACTTGAAAATTCAAGTACCATCAAAGTTCTGGGCATGGGGGATATGGAATTGAAATTTACTTCTGGACGTACTGTTACTTTGAAGAATGTTCTCCATACCCTTGAGATAAGGAAAAACTTAGTTTTTGGCTATCTTCTCAATAAGGCTGGATTTAAACAAATCATAGAATTTGATCAGTTTGTGTTAACTAAAAATGGTGCCTTTGTTGGTAAAGAATATGCTTGTGATGGTACGTTTAAACTAAATGTTGAAATGAAAAGTGTTTCTACTTCTGTTTATATTGCTTCGTGTGTGAATATGTGGCATGCTCGTCTCTGTCATATTAGCAGTAAATATCTCAAAAATATGAGTAATATAGGTTTGATACCTAAATTTTATAATGACTTTGAGAAATGTGAATTTTGTAGCATGACTAAATCACTAAACAACCTCATATAAAAGTCAAGCGAAATATTGAATTGTCAGAATTAATTCATTCATATATTTGTAAATTTGAAGGGATTTTAACTCATTGTGGTAAAAGATATTTTATTACATTCATTGATGATTATTCCAAATATTATTATGTTTATTTAATGCAAAATAAAAGTGATGCCTTTAGAAAATTAATAATTTTAATTAAAGAAGTTGAAAATCAATTTAATAGAAAAATAAAAGGGTTTAGAACTGATAGAGGGAAAGAATATGGTTCAAATAAACTTACATCTTATATTAAATCTTTGGGAATTGTGCATGAAGTTACTGTCCCATATTCTCCACAATCAAATGGAGTTGCTGAATGAAAAAATCAAACTTTAATTAACTTAACTAACGCTATGTTAGTAAGTTCTAGGGGTAAAATTAATTTTAGTCCCCAAGTTTTTATATCAATTATAAAATAGTCCTTGTATTTTTAATTTGCTTCAATTTCATCCTTTTGATCATCCTGCAACAACAATTTCCAACAAAGAATAGTAAAATGACCAAAATACCCCTGAACTATGTTTTAGATGAAATTCATTTTCATCCCCAAATCTATTATTAATTGCAAAATAGTTCGTAAAACTATCAATTCTAATAGTTGCCCTCTTCTATTAAATATTTGGACAAAATTATCAGTTATACTATGTAAATATATAAATATATATTCTAAAACATACTTGGAGCATTTTTATCGATTTGATTTAAAATTATTAAGTTTTTTTTTTTTTTTTTTTGTGCAATGTAAGAAAAAGTAATTAATAAATTCAGTAATTCAAATTTTAAAAACTACAGTAATAAATTAGTACAATAACCAAGAAAAAAATTAAAAATTTTATATTTAAAATAGTTATTGACTATCAAATATAAAAGAATTTCAAAGAGCCGAATATGTATATCTCGCTTAATTTAAATTTATATATATATGTATATATTTCATTATATGGGTAAACATATATTTCAACATATTTTATTTTTTACTGAATAAAGTGAATTAATTTATGTTTGTTCAATTAAAAAAAAATTAAAAATTATGTTAATGAAAATATAGTTATTCAAATTTATCTACGATAACTTAATTTTTTAATCTCAAGCAATTGAAATAAATTTTAATTTTTTAAATTCTTGTGCGTTGATGGTACTCATTTATCATGTTAGTTGCAAAATTTAACTTTACTTTATTACTAATTAGTTTGGTAAATTATAATCAATTCGTTTATTATTGATAAAGAATTTAAAATACTCAAAAATCAAAATTCGCTTAAAATATATGTACATGGTATAATGGGTCACTTTGTCTAAACATTTAATCTAAGAAGGCAAGTGTTACAATTAATGAGACATGTTTTGTCTAGTTGTGGGGGCCAAAGTGTATTTTATCCAAAACATATATAGTTCAAGGGCACTTATGTCATTTTACTATTTGTTGATTGAAATTATTGCTTGAGGATGACTAGAGAGATGTAATTGAAGTAAATTAAAAGCACGAAGACTATTTTGCAATTGATATGAAATCTCAGGGACCAAAATGAATTTTATCCCAAGTTTCGGTGCTCCAAAGAACTTGTGGGGTGAAGCTATTTTGACGGCTAATCATACTCTAAATCGAGTGCCACGAAAATATAATCTTGTCACACTAAATGAATTGTGGAGAAATAGAAAACCTAATTTAAATTATGTTAAAGTATGGGGTTGTTTAGCTTATATTCGAATTTCTGATCCTAAAATTCCCAAACTAGGAATTAGAGCTACTCGACGTGTTTTCATTGGATATGCTATTTCTAGTAAAACTTATAGGTTTCTTGACTTGGAAAACAATGTTGTTATTGAATCCTTAGATGCTATTTTTTATGAAGATAAATTTCCTTTTAAATTGAAAAATAGTGGGGGTACTGAAAATCCTCCAAAATTAAATGATTTTGATGCTAGTTCTTTTCGAGTTCATAGTGAAAATCTTAAATATTCTAATGATCAACCAAAAAGGAGCAAAAGAGTTAGAATTGATAAATACTTTGGTTTTGATTTTATAATATATAATGTTGAAAGTGATCATTTGACAATTAAAGAAGCTTTATCTTCACCTGATTCAGATTAATGGAGCGAAACTATAAATGGTGAAATGGACTCTCTTTTAGTGAATAAAACTTGGAAATTGGTTGATTTACCTTCTGGATGCACTACTATTGGTTGTAAATGGATTTTACGAAAAAAACTTAAACCTGATGGTACTATTGATAAATATAAAGCAATATTAGTTGCTAAAAGCTTTAAGCAAAAAGGAGATATTGATTTCTTTGGTACTTTTTCTTCTGTTACTAGGATTACCTCCATTCGTTTATTGATTGCTATAGCTGCAATTCATGATTTGGTTATTTATCAAATGGATGTAAAAATAGCTTTTTTAAATGAAGAATTAGAAGAGAAAATTTACATGGATTAACCTGAAGGTTTTGCGCAACCTTGTCATGAAAATAAAGTTTGCAAATTAACTAAATCATTATATGGGTTAAAACAAGCTCCTAAACAGTGGCATGAAAAATTTGATTATTGTATGCTAACTAATGGCTTTAAATCCAATGAAAGTGATAAATGCATTTATTATTGTTCTAAAGAAAATGTGCATGTTATTATATGTTTAGATGTTGATGATTTGTTGATATTTGACTCGAATATTGAAATTGTCAATTTTACAAAAACTTTGCTCAAGAAAAGTTTTGACATGAAAGATTTAGGTGAAGCTAATGTGGTACTTGGCATAAAAATCTCTAAAACTCGTAAAGGTATATTTCTTGATCAGTCCCATTACATTGAAAAAATTTTGAAAAAATATAATTACTTTGATTGTAAAGCTGTGAGCACTCCTTTTAACAATTCTGTTCGTTTATATCCGATTGAAAATAATGTTGATGTGGTAGATCAAAAAACATATGCTAGTATTATTGGTAGTCTTAGATATGCAACTGATTGCACTAAGCCTGATATTGCTTATGCTGTTGGTATGTTAAGCCAGTTTACTAGTAGGCCTAACTCTGATAATTGGATTGCATTAAGTCATGTTATGTGTTATCTTAAAAAAACTCTGAACTATGGTTTGCTATATAAAAAATATCCAGCCATTATTGAGGGATACAGTGATGTTAATTGGAATTCAAAATCTGAGGATTATTATTCTACCACTGGCTATGTGTTTACTCTTGGCGGGGGAGCCATCTGTTGGAGATCTAAAAAACAACATATTATAACTAAATCCACTATGGAGGCTGAATTAATTGCACTAGCTTAAGCCGGTGAGGAAGCGGGTTGGCTGCGTGACTATTACATGAAATGCCGATGTGGAAAAAATCAGTGCCACCTCTACTAATAAATCGTGATAGCAAAGCTGCTATTGGTAGAGTACAAAATAAATTTTATAATGGAAAATCAAGATCCATTAGAAGGAAACATAGTACTGTGAGATCTTATATAAACAATGGTGCGGTAATCATTGAATTTGTGAAATTATGTGAAAATCTTGTGGATCCAGTTACGAAAGCTGTAGCTAGAGAAAAAATATGGAATGCATTGAGAGGAATTGGACTAAAGCCCAAAGAAATATAAGTTCCCTATGAGGATACAACTACCAAAGGATTAGAGATCCGAAGAACTAGGTAGAGGCAAACGAATCATAGAGTAACTTGAGATGAGTTTATGCACAATTATAATTAAATGTCCATCCCTATGGTGTATATGCATATATTAAAGCTCGTAACGAAATGAGAGGTTGAAACATTGATCTCTTAATGAGTTCTATAGCCCATAAGGGTAGGATGTTTGAGTTACGAGTACATCCTTGATAGACTCACCTATATGAGTGTGGAAGTGGGGCCACTTCCTATGGGAATTGGGCTAATTCTCCAGAGCACTCATGAATAATGGGGTAAAGTACATGGCTGTTAATGTGATGGCTTGAGAAGCTAAGTTGGGACACTTGAGTATTATGTGTATAATATAATTCTACGTGCCCCAAGGGTCACTGTTTAAAGGCTAAGTCCACTTTGACTCTAGTACGAGAACTATATTATACTAAGTGAAGGTTTAAATGCATTGCCACTTTCATCATGTATAATACTCCGACAGAGCTCAAAAATCATATTATTTTATTAAAATAAGTGGGGTGTTGTTGGATATTTTAATAAAATAATGTGTCATCCCACATAAAATTTTGAAGAAAATATTAACCAACTTTTATAATATTTTTCTTATGTCCAATATTTAAAATAAAAAGAAGTTTCCCACACACACGCGCAAGAGGAAGGAAAGTGGAGGAGATTCGAGTTTCTAGAATCTGCAACATGTAGGAAACTTCCTTGTGCATTCCTGGATTTAAAATTCAATTTTGTCAGCTACCTAAAATTAATTGTAATAATATGGCTGTTAACTCTTCAGTTTTCAATATTTAGAATAAATTTTAACATGTAACATATATTTGACTTCTTCTGTGTTTATTACGTTGATTAATTTTGAGCAACAGTTTTGTCTCCTCAAAAAATACAATAAAAAGGAGCATTGGGTAAGCTGCAGAAAACACACACAAAAAACTACAGAAAAAAAGACCTTTCCTCTCTTTTCTCTACATATAAAATTTCTTGAGCTCTGTTACAGTGTCTAGTGTAGCTTTTGCTTTGCCAAACAGTGCAAATTTAAGGTGAAGCAACAGCTATAGGATGGGCTATTGTATCCCATAGACAACACAACTATTAACCTTACTGTACCAAAATATTTTGAGAAGGGATTGTGAATTGGTCTTAAAAAAGCAACCTGGTTCGCGCCTTAACCCGCCTAAAAAAAAAAAAAA
>JACFYI010000346.1:110732-122572 GCA_014898755.1 Handroanthus guayacan | reverse complement strand
ATCGGACCGGTCCAACCGGCCGGTCCGGTCTAGTTTCTTGAACACTGGATATTAGTATGGGACAGGTACCCCAACACCCCCCGATATTTGGTCTAATTACAGTAAACACTCCTACGTTTGAAAAATTATAATAACAATTCCTGCCATTCCTGTTTGGTATAGAAAAATATATTAACACCCCCCAGCACAGCTATACTCCACTAAGGCTCCCATCAATTGAACTCTCCAAAGTAGATCACACATTATTGTAATTAGGCCAAACCGGAGTAGGTGTTGAGGTAATCATCCCCGTTAGTGTCCTCTATCTTGATTGGGCTTCATTAACAAGTAAAAATTATAACAAGCGGAAATGTTAACAGTTAAAAGGTTTGCTCTATAAATTTCTTGAGAATGCATATATATAAGGGATAATTACCTCCACACCCCTTGAGGTTTGATATAATTACCAAGACACTCTTTGCGGTCTGGATAATTATCATTACACCCCCTAGTATGAGTTCAACTAACACATAGTTATATGATTACCCACACTTATCTGGGGTTCTACTTGTAAGGGTAGTTATTCAAATCTCGGGGATGTTTTCAGTACTTATTGAAATCTCAAGGGGTGTTGACGTAAGTATCCCTATATAGAAATTGCAAGAGAATGCATTTATGTATAGGCTGTAACGTAAACATTTTCAGGTGCATTTGCGTCTTCTCTTGTTGTGGAGGTTGCAGATGGTTCATCCAACGTTTGAGAGGTATGGAAGCTTCACTCCAAATGAATTTTTGGTGTAACGTTTTGCAGGCTTCAGGTTTTACTGTATCATGTGACTGAGATCATTGTGCAGGCTCATTTATAACTCATATTTTGATCAAGTTTGTTATAAGTATTTGTATCATTGCAACAAGATTTCTCCAAAGCGAATCCTAGTATCAGTATATTCAACCGTTTATTATAGTTTCTAAAGCTGTCCTTTTGTACTTAGTTGCAATGTTGCATGCTACACTTTGCTAGTTATATTGTTCCATGTCTAGGATGTGTAATTTCGCCGTCCATATCTTGGCAATGTGTGTAACATATAATCTGTAAGTTTCTTGGAATGATTACATTAACCCTCCTTAAGTTTTGTTTAAATTACAAAAATACCCTTATAGTTGGAAAGATTTTTGTAAAACTCTTGCCATTAGTTCAGTTAATGGGATTTAACAATGCTTGCGTAACATTTTAATTAGATAACGTGAGAATAATAAGTTACAAAAATTCTATTCTATTATGAAAATGAACTTGACAAAGTAAATGGTGATAAATTTTGTTTTAAATTGTCATTCACGACAATACATATTTTTATATATAAGATATTGGTGATAAATAATTAAATGATGAAAGGAAATTGCCTAATGACATGTATTAAGTGATAATAGTTTTTTTTATCTTGTTACTGTTACTTTTCATGCAACAATAATTTTTCATATTGTTGAAATATGATTTAATAGTAATAAAAAGTTAGTATTTTTAAGTATCGTTGTTGACAAATTGTGGTGACAATCTAATGATAATAAAAATTATCACTAGATTATCATTAATGTGTATCAGTGATTGTCAATAGTGATAATTTCCATTAAATTTACCAAAATTATTAGTCACAGAGTATGTTTTAATAATTTAATATATATAATTAACGACAAATTTTGTTCTACTAATTTTTTTTATTAACTATATATATACATACATATATATATAATTAGTCATACTTTTCACATTGTAACTTAGTTTTTCTTACTAATATTTTATTTTCTTCCATAATACTAGTTGCACTAGGACCAACAAAACCAGTCGGGGAAAAAAAAAATCATATTTCATCTCCATTCCCTAATTCATACTAACAACTGTGCATACTCGATGTGTGTACCTAAATTTTCTATTTATAAAATAAAAAATGATTATTTATTTATAATAATAATATTTTTTCTTGAATTTATTATTTAAAATAATGAATCGGAAGATGAATTTGGAAAAACTTATGTTGAAAAAAAAATTATAATTACAGAAAAATGGAAAAGATTACGAGAAAAAAAGAGAGAAAAGTTAAAGAAAATTATTTTGTCATTATTTTTCACAACTACTTTGTAATTATCTTTAATCATGAGGTTGTTTTTGTCCATTCATTCAAAAACATACCAAAATAACTATTTAAGGTGTTCATGTTTTATATATAGTATAGATAAGTAAATAAATTCCAACTATATAAATTATTTGATGTAGATTATGCTTCCTCAATCCTCATCCATCCACATAATAGAAACATAAATTGAAACAGAATATCAGGCTCGGAAAAAGATGAAAAAGAAACCCATATACGTATGCATATACTTATAAGTCCTTTGCGAAGGACAGTGAAAATCAATCAGCGGGCCTGCATTGATAGATAGGGGAGCAACCCCTGCGGTCAGGGTTAGACGGTGGGGGAAGGCAGTTGCCGGCGGAGTAAGGCTGACCCGGTGCCCCGGGGCACACCGGCTGGTCTTTCCCCAAAGCACGATATGATATGTATCTCTTCTCTTCATCAATCTCTTCGTCAAGAAACCTTCTGCTTATTTCCGATTCCATCACCATTTCCATCTCCTCATTGCACTCTGCTATCGAACCGTTGCACGATGGTGATGGTGATGGTGATGGGATCTCAAATGCGGCTGCGGCTGCGGCAGTTTGGTAATTAATGAAATGTGTGAGGGTAAGGAATATTAAGAAGATAGTGTGGAGAAGGAAGTTTGTGGGATTTGTTCCCATTTTTTGTTGTGTAAATTGAAATGAAACTACTTTGTGGATTTGCAGGTTGTCATTGAGATACAGTTCTGTATATAATGCAGTGATCAGTTGAATTTGAAGATAGTGGAAGCCACACTAGAAGCACTTCACCTAACTTAGTTGGAGAATTCTTTCCTGCACTAAGCTGGTATTGAATGCTATATACATCTCTCTTTTTCTTTATTTTATTATGTTTAGCTCCATTGCACCAATAAAGAAATTGAACTAGGGGCAAGGATGACAATTGTGTCTCGTTGAATTGGTTCATGTCGGGTCGAAGTAGGAATACCATAACATTTTGCTCAACCCTGAAAGTACTTAACACAAATATAATCTAAAAGTTTTCATGTCATCTTGTAATGATTCGGAAATATGTTAGCCTACCAAATTGTCAATTTGCAATCCACTGTTCATGTTGTTTCATTTTGTGATAGTTTTTCGTATCTTTACTCATCCAAAAGATGTATCATTTCGTATTCCACCAAGGACTTAAAAAAGAACCTCTACTATATTTTATTATTAACTATTATTTATGGATTCATTAATTTGGAGTAGTATGGTTGGATTGGGTCGGATTAGCGGGTTAGTCAATATAATTTTCATATTTATCAATTGACTCGAACTCCAACCGAACCCATCAATTATTTTCGTGTTGCTATGATCAGATTGACCCGAACTTCAGGCTAATAATGTCATTTCAAATCGTGTTGTGTTGCGTAAATGTGAGGTTGAACTTCACACGGGGTATTTAGCCCACCAGCCAGACCCTCTTTCGGGAAAAAAAAAAGGAACAAAAAAAAAAAGAAGAAAGAATTAAAAGACTAAGAATTTTAATATATTTTGATTTTTAGTAGGATTTTAATACATGTTTTAGGCTAAAAGGGTATAAAATTATAGTTGAGGGCTTAAGTTGGAATTAAGTAGACATACTAACTTTAGGTGTTAAAAAAATATAAATTTTTTTACTTTACATGTTAAAATATATATATATATATATATATTAATTGACTCAGTTCAATGCTCAATTTGTTTAATTAAAAATTGTTTAACAATGTGTTCTGCATTCCAAAAAAAAAAAAAAAAACAACTTAGTCTTCGAGGCATGGATTTGTGATGAATCATATATGCTCTATGAAAAAGATTGCTTCCTATGTTATATGGCACAAGTCTACATATATTTTAGTGGCTAGCTAGCCCGCATAAATTCAAGATCATAGGCTTATGAGTGATACAAGTGGATTATGATGTCACGAAAGTTAAGATAAAAACTTTCCAAGTTTTGTATGTGGGATAAATTTGATATTTTTAAAAAATATTATATATATATATATATAGGACTTATTTACATTGCTTGATTGAGATTGATTGATTATTTTATATAACCCAATCCAATGTTTACATTTCTTGATATTTTGAAGTGTTGGCCCCATGATACGGCTTAGGCCCGGCACTAATTTTTCATTTTTCTTGATAAGCCATCACCCCCACGGAGGTGTGATAAACTTATCCAACAGCCATATTCTTTTGTTTAAAATTGCAATGACCAAATCACCCCTAGAGTCTCCTTTTTCACTCCAAAAATGGGGGAAAAATCACCTTTCTTCTATTCTGGACGCCCTCTCTAGATCCCACTCACAAGGTTACCTATCTTCATTCTTTTAGCTCCTTTTTTTTTTTTTGTGGCTATAGAAGCAAAGAAAAGGGGGTCTCCAAAAATGGCTAAAAAGCAAAGGGTTCATAGGAAATCCATTCAAAGTTAGTGTTTATATATCAATGGTTAGTGTTAAATCCACAATTTTCCAACTACAATGGGTCAAATACACATAACCCATCAAGTTGAAAACAAAAATCATGAGGTTAGAGGGTTTAACCTAGAAAAAATGCAAGAATTTTCTTCAATACCAAGAGGGATGCAAAAATTTTAGAATAGTTTCTATGTATGAACCATAAAGATTGATGACAAACGAAGAGGAGAAGTGGATGGAGTTGATAACTGGAAAACGAAGCTCATTCTCAGTTAGAGGGAAGGAACAGAAGCTGGGTTCTTGAGAAACAGATTAGATGAAATCACATTTCTTCAAATTTGACTTTTTTGGCTATTGAACTTGGGGTTCTAATTTTTTATTTTTTAAATTAATATCAGGGGTATTAAGGTAATTACTCTTAAACAACTAATAGTTATCAATCAATGTAAACAAAGTATTATTTTTATTACTCATATGATCTCTCAAAGTAAACACATAATTTTTATTACTAAATAATCCCATCACACAATTAATCTCTCATTTTATCTATCATTCACTAATCTCATCTACTAAAGTAAACGAGGCCATAATATTTATATTCATGAGTTGGAAGACGACATAATTTGTACGTTGAAATACAGTATGCGGATGGTTTCTTTGTACGTTGAATTCACATATTTATAGAAAACTTATAACAAAAGATGTGGGAAATTAATAAATATGTAAAATAAATCGTATTAAAGATTTTTGGATTACAATTTCCATTTTCCTTTTCTTTTTGTAAATTTTTATTATAAAGTCCGTTCTAGTTCTGACTCTTTCCATTTTTTGTTTCGAGGTTTTAAAAGTGAATTTTGCATTTGGAAAAGGAATTTGAAATTGACCAATCTTTAAACATTTGTAAACTTAAAACTTGACTCCTAAATTGTCAAAGACGTCACTTTTATGTAATTTGAGATATAGCACAAAATTGTAAATCACTGGGTTGGGGAAAAAGTAAAATCGGTATTTATATTTAAAATGTAATACTTATTTAAGAAAATAAAATTGGATTTAACTTTTAAAAATACATCTATTTTAATATACAAATAAAAAAGGACGAAAAATTTAATATTAAGAAAAACGAAAAATATATTAAAAGAGTTGGATGATACATTTCGCTCAATCGAGATGTTTTCCCTTAGGAAAACGCCCGACATCCACTCAATTCATATCAAGTTCATATTCATATCAAGAAATTCTTCATCTAATAGTTATCTGTTTAACGTTAATGCGAGTATTTGTTCTTGACTGCAAGTACAAGATAAGGTTTAATATTTTTTCCATTTCTCTCAAAGAAAAAAAAACAAAAAAAAAAAGAAAAAGAAAATTACCATTGCTTTGAGTATACTATATAATGCAAACCTTGAGTAGTACACTCAACATGCTCACTTTATTTAGGATAAGAATTAAAAAATGTGATATTGAAATATTTGTTTTATGATCAGCAATCTTGAAAAGTATGCTCTTTATTTCATTAATTTGGATAAAGCTTCCCTCGATCTGGTCATGTTCTTGGTTAGATACACTTAGAATCTGATTAATAATTGTTGATGCATACACCAATCATGCAAATAATTATATTACGAAAAGGATTCTTTATTTTAAAATAATGTTCAATCTTTTATTTTATATCTTAAATATATGTCAAGTGTATTAAATCTTTTCTTATAAAAATATAAAATTATGAATGTGAATCACTTGATAGTCATTCATGCGATAAAATATGAGCTGAAACATGAAATGAAATAGAGGATTCAGAGTGCAATAATGAACGTTCGTTTAAAATTGTAGTTGCTCGACTTTCATAATGGCAGTTCCAATATCTTAGACTATATTCTCATTTTAGCACAATATTGGTTTTTCCTTTTTCCTTTTTCCTTTCTTTCTTTTTATTTTTAGTTTGGATGTTTGAATTCTATCTCCTTTTCATTTAATTATTTTTTAATCTCTTATCCTAATCTAGGAATGTGAACGTTTTGGACTTGAATCAAATTTAGATAATTTAAATTCAATCTATTATCAACTTTCATAGTTGACTTCGACGTGAAATTCTGTAGGTTTTGGGCCTCCTGATATAAAGCAATTTCGAATCCGATAAAAATTTAAACCCCAATAAAAAAAAAATGTGACTCTAGTAATGTAGTTAGATAATAATTATTATATTAAAAACATATTCATCATTTTAATAAATAACATACATCAAATTAAAATATAAGGATACATTATTAATCATAATGTAACATATATTACCTTTTATTTGAGAAAATTTTTATTATATACATAATAATATTATTTTAATAAAAAAATCTTTTTCAATAATTCAACCTATTCTGCATTATGAATATATTTATATTCGATTATGATCTCCGGAATCAATTAAACATTCTAAAATTAGAATCATGCTATTCACATCGATGAAAAATCCACCCCATCCACAGCCCTATTCTAATTAATCTAGTTCATATGAGAAAGGCGAGCGCAAGGACTTATTCAACATACTGTAGTTTTGTTAGAAGTGAAATAATTATTGTTATGTCGTTGTTTGGAATAAATATTGGGTTTTCTTAACATAATAAATAATATTTTGGAAAAATATAAAATATAACCACGTGGCCAATCGTTATTATTATTTTTTTCTTGGAAATATTAATATATCATCAACTCAATCTATAGTAAAAAAATTCCCCACATCTACGGGTGAAAATCAAACTTTGATTATGACAAATTTACCTTATTATTCTGGAAAAGTCCCACTTGGTGGATGTTATTCAACCCATCATATAGAAACTTTAGGCAAGCATCATTATACCCATCATATCAGTTAATTAGAAACCCAAGCGCTAAAATGCTGAGTCGGCAGTCTAGACTCTAGATTAATTAGTTCTTTTAATAAGGTCAAAGCACAGTGGCTTTACCTAACAGATATACGGGATGGGGTTTTCTATTTCAAAACGATGTTTCGTCACTTATTTCATGCTTTAAATACATATCATGTGTATTAAATATTTTCTTATATAAATATTTAGTAATAAAGGCAATACATATGATATGTATTTAAATGCATGGAATGAGAGATAAAACACAATTTGAAATAAAGGATCTCGTCCCCAGATATACTAAGACACCCCCTAGCCTAGTAGCTCTAATTGACAAATTTACTCACTAAAAGACCAACAAAGCTCTAATTGACAAATTTACTCACTAAAAGACCAACAAAATATCACCTTCGTTGCCCCGAATTGGATTAGATAGGTTATGTAATATCATCTCTTGTTTGGCACAAGTGATTGAATTTGAAATTTTGAGATGAATCAATCTCTGTATGTTGTCTGATATGAAAAATTAGAGTGAATTAATAATTGAAATTATTTTCCTACCTCTTGAAATTGGGCCCCGGTTTGTTGTTTGATTAAGGCGGGGAAGGCGTAATATTTTTTGTGAAGCGAGGCTCTGCTTGTGCAGTTTGTAGACCTGGCCATTGGGTATTTGCGAGTAATTTAGTTACGAGCAATGATGGGCTGGGTAAATTCACCAATAGATAAAATTATCAATATTTTATTGGATAAGAGATAGTGAACCCATTATCCATCATACAGGTAATGGATAACCGCGGATACCCATAACAAAATTTTATTTATTTTTTATATATTTAGAAATAAATTAATGCGTATTATTTAGTTTACAATAATACCATTTAAATATAAACTAAAGAAATATAATATAAGATATCACACATTTAGATTATATATTGACTAAATTTTCTATTGAACTATGGCACAAAATGAGATGAATTAAAATATAAGAGTAATATTTAAAATAAGAAATAAATATATTTATATATGGTTACCCATGGGTTACCCGAAGGTACTAGTGGGTTCGATAAAAATGTGACAGATAATTAGGCAGTGGATAAAATTATCCATATCTTTTTGAGTACAAAATATAAGGTCCATTATTCGTATTTTTTGGGTACCCGCGAGTATCCATAGGTATGAGTAATTTTTTGCTAGGTCTAACAGTTTGAGACAGAATTCTTTGCATCCCCGCACATAAATTTCATGCACAAGCCCAATGTAATTGTCCATAGAAAAAATTAGGGAAACAAGAAAAACCCCTAATGTAACGACATACATACATACATACATGCATACATATATATAACTATTTTAAATAAAACAAAAAAAAATTTCAAATTACCAAATAGACAAGCTCAGAATTGTGGATAAAATTATTAATTTTTTTGCGACAAAAAAGTTATCAACCGCTGTGAAAGTAGTAGTCAATAATATAAAAATATCGTTTGTCATAACTATACTAAAATGGAAAACATCCATTAAGACTATATGTCGTGGTAGATTTTTCGCTACTCTCACAAAAATTATGGATCATTAGTGGTGAAGTTGTAATAAATAACTTTTCACTATTATTTTTTCTATTAATATTAGTTTTTAACTGTGATAACTGTTCAATTTTATTTTATTTTATTTTTTATTTTTGTTTGTAGTGCATAAATTAAATTAATTTAATGATGCAAAAAGGAACCGACTTTTCAATTTCCAAATGGAGGGAATCATATGGATTAGGATCCTCGAATTTAATACATCACACCCAGACCCGTTGCACACGGTATAATATCCCGAGCGAATTTAGGCAAACACACAAATGACACACGACTCCTGCCGTCGTCACTTAATGGAAATCGAAATAATATCTCGACTGTTGTTCAGATTCTAATCGAACTTGTGAACACTCATATATACCCCGAAAGGGTGATAATTTTGGAGTGATTTTGGGATCTGGGTTCTGCTTAAATTCACAAGAAAAAGAATTACAGAGAGGAAAAAAAGGGGAAAAAGGAAGAAGAAAAATGGCAACTGACATGGTTGTGGTGGAACATGCGAAAGCAGAAAATGGGTGCTCTAAGAGGGGGCCAGGATATGCTACTCCTCTTGAAGCCATGTCTGGTCCGAGGGAAACTCTTATCTATGTCACTTGTGTTTATACAGGTATTTTCTCAAGCAATTTTCTTTTTTATTTTTTTTGTCTTTTGGTTGATTTTGATTTTATTTTTAATTTCTTTCACTTAAATTAGCGTCGTTTATTAGCCCACCCCTTTTTTTGGAGGGTTGAGTGTTGTGTTTTTGATCTTTGGTGGCTTTGTTTTCTTTTTGAGGATGAAAGAATACGTTTGATGGCTTTGTTGATCTCCAATTTTATGTTAATTTTTGATAGTGTTGAGATTTTTTCCTTTTTTTTTTTTTTGGTGAAGAAAGGGTATACGTGCATTAATACCGGAAAAGGGGAGCATAGTTCATACAATAAAATCACGCATGAAATCAAAACCAGGGACCACTACATGCTGGTAAGATTATGCAACTCATCACTGCAGGCCCTTCCACCACACGCAATGTCCCAGGCCGACTGCTTCTCTCCCGAAAATAGAAGCCGGTTCCTGCTCATCCATATTGCTCGACAAATGATTGAAAAAAGTGCAAAGTCAGTAGCATCCAGTTTCTGGGAAAGAGATGTCAGCCAGTGGATTCCATTTGCACGATGAAGAGAAGGAACGTCAATTGGTAATCCAGAGAGGTCCCAGACATGGCATGCAAAGGAACATTCGTGTTTGATGTCTTCAGCCCATTTCCGCAGCAGGGACATTCCAGTGACGAAACCAGATTGCGTTTGGCTAGATTATCTCTTGTAGGTAGAACATTCCAAGGTACTTTCCAAAGAAAGAACTTCACTTTATTTGGGAGATTGGCTGTCCAAATAAAATTCCAGTTCTCAGTCTTCGTTCCGCTTGTTCCAGCAGCTTGCTCCAGCCCTTGTTTTCGCACCATGTCAAGTCCAGTGTGATATCCACTTTTGACGGTGAACCTACCATGCGACGTTCCACTCCAAATAAGCTGATCATTTGTTCGATGATCCCCAGTCGGGATTCGAAGTATACATTCTGCATCAACTGGCCAAAAAAGAGATCGAATTTTTTCTTGATCCCATTGTCCGATTGCCTCATTAATCAACTCCGAAACCTTCATATTTGTGAGACCCTCCGGTGCAGGTGTAGGTAGAATGAACTCCCCGCCTGAATTTAGCCTTGCATCCTTCCACACTCTCACGGTATTCCCATCTCCAATTTTCCATCTTAGACCTTTTCTTAAGAGCTCTCTACCTGCAAGGATTCCCCTCCACATGGATGTTGGGCGGTAACCCAATCCAGCTTCCAAAAAATCAGTTTTGGGGAAGTATTTGTGTGATATCCCACATTGCTAGAGTAAGAAAATAGCTACCATTATATAAGCATTAGCTAAGAAATCTATGTTCAACCATTGGATATCCCTTTTAAGCGAGTTGTTCATAGCTCAATTTCAGGTTGCGCACGGTAGATTCTTAGGCAAATCTCGCGTCCCTGGCCCCTGGGCTTGGGGCGTGACAATTTGGCTTTTAGAATCTGGCTTAGTAGGGACGATGGACTAGTGAGGATCCTCCACCACTGTTTTGCTAAAAGGGATAGGTTGAAGAAATAGAGGTTTCGGAAGCCCAAACCCCCCTCTCGTTTAGCTCGGCAGCATGTGTCCCAATTCAACCAAGGTATTCCTCTGTTGTTTTCTCCTCCCCACCAGAAATTCCTTATCAACTTGTTAAGCTTGTGTAAGAGACTTTTCGGGAGTAAAAAAGAAAAAAAACAACTCATGACATAGCTTGGAATGGCCCGGATAACAGCTTTAACCAGTATCTCCTTGCCAGCAATAGAGAGACGCTTTTCACTCCACCCTTGAATGCGACGCCACACTCGTTCTCTAATATTACACTCCACCCATTTCGACTGGCAAACTAAGATATTTTTCATGCTTTGTCACCACTTGAAAGCCCAAAGTACTGCAAAAATCGCTCTTTACCTCCTCGGTTGTATTCCTGCTTAGCACCATTGAAGATTTTTCTCTGTTAATTTGTTGGCGTGAGATTGTTCTGTGTTTGTGATTTTTGTGGAGTGGAACTGGTCCATAATGTCCGTTTTGGACAATCCTTGTATCATGAGCTAGGTTTTTGATGGAGGTCGGCCAAGTTTTATTTTTAACATGATATCAGACTTAGACTCATCTCTAATATTAGATTACCGGTATTATTGGGCTGATGTTCATGTTACTCTTTAGCAATTCATGTTAACTAGGCTAGACAGGAAATATAATTTTAAAAATATTAAAATGTAATTCTTTAAAAGGAAAAGTAAGACTAATATAGTTTTCTTTCCTTTTTTTTTT
>JACFYI010003459.1:52140-78827 GCA_014898755.1 Handroanthus guayacan | reverse complement strand
CGGACAAGCCGTCAGAAAACAAATATATATATTTTTTAAAAAGACTTTTTTCGACGGACAAGCCGTCTGAAAATTATATGCATTTTTTTAGAACAACATTCCGATGGCCGGTCCGTCGGAAAATTGCTATTTCGGTCTTTTTTTTCCTACGGCATCTCACTATTGGAAATATTTAAGAAAAAGAAATTATCGTTTTTCGACGGCTCGGCGATCGGAATTTTTTCTGACGTCACTGTCTGTCGAAAATTCATTGATGAAGATCCATCACAAAAGTCGTCGGAAAATCCATCGAAAAATTGTCCGTCGGAATTATCATTGGAAATTAGTTCCAACGAGCATTTTTCCAACTAACATCAGTCGTCGAAAAATCTATCAGAAAAATATTTTTTTGATTTCCTTCGGAATTTCACGATTTTCTAGTAGTGTTCATCTTCAAAAGGGAAGCAACTAATAACTTAAGAGGGTGGAATCAAGAAAAAGAAAGGGGTTTATCCTAATGCTAAATGTGTCTATTATGGCAAACTTGGTCACTAGAAAAAAAAATTGTAAGGTTTATCTTGCAAGTTTAAAAAGGATATGTTTGTTGTTGAAACCCACTTATCAATGGATTCTTCTTTATAGGTATTTGATATTGGATGCAGTTCACACCTTTACAATATGTTGCAAGGGATGAAAAGAAGGAGGCTTGAGGATGGGGATATGATCCTCTACTTAGGCAATGGGCTAAAGGTTGGCGCTCATAATGTAGGCATGATGACGTTAGCTTTCTGTTATGATAATATTGTACTTGATACCGTGTACTATGCTTCAAGTTTAATAAAGAACGTTATTTCAGTTTCCATTTTAGATCATGAAGGTTTTTAAATTTTCTTTCAACAACAAAAAACTAAGTGCATATAAGAATGATTCTTTATGTACACAAGGTTCTTTAAATAACGGTTGTACTATTTGAAAGAACATCCAACGATAATGCAAGTTTAAAATAACAAAGGAAAAATAGATAATCAAAATAATGCCTATCTTTGGCATGCTAGACTTGGATATATTTCCAAGAATAAGATAAGCAAAATGGTCACCTCTAGTCTACTTAAAGTAAGTGACCTAGAGGATTTACTGAATAGCGAGTCTTGTTTAAAGAGAAAGATGACCAAGGCTCTATTTGTTGGACAGTTGGAGAGATCCACATGTCTTTTGGATTTGATCCATACGGACTTATGTGGGCCACTAAGAGTTAGTGCAAGAGGAGGCTTTTCCTACTTCATTACCATTACTGATGACTTTTCTTGATTCGGTCACTTGTATCTTATGAAGTACAAGTTTGAAGCCTTTGAGAAATTCAAGGAGTATAGGAGTGAGGTGAAAAAGCAATTCAGGCATAGTATCAAGACTCTTCAATCCGATCGGGGAGATAAGTGTCTGAGCTTCAAATTCCTAGATGATCTAAAAGAGAATGGAATTCTCTCACAATGGACTTCTCCCGGCACACCTCAACTTAATAGGGTAGCTGAATGGAGAAATCGTATTTTGTTGGACATGTACGTTTCATGATGAGCTTCACAGATATTCCTATTTCCTTCTGGGGTTATGCTATAAAAATGGCAACAAAGCTGCAAAATATAGTTCCTTCGAAGTCGGTGCCTAAAACTCCATATGAGATGTGGTATGACCAAGCACCCTTATATTCTTATTTTAGGGCTTAGGGTTCTCCTACTTGCATGAAATGTTTAAATGGAAACAAGTTGGATATTCAATTCACCTTGTGCATATTTGTGGGATACCCAAGAGAGTTTATGGGTTATTACTTCTATGATCACTTGGAACAAAAGGTGTTTGTTTCAAGAAACGCTATCTTTTTTGAAAGAAAATTTCTATTAGATAGAAAAGGCATTGCAATCGAACTTGATGAAGTTCGTAATAATCAAACAATCTCACAAATGGTAGAAGCAAATAAACAAGAAATGCCTTATTACACAACTTTCTAGAAGGTCAAAATGTGTCAAGATGCAATCTAAAAGGTTCGGATTCCGTCATGAGACGGGCCAAACAGATCTCGATCCTAAGACTTTTGAAAAAGTTATGTCAGATATAGATTCGGGACATTGGGTCGAGGCCATGAAATTTGAAATAAACTCTATGCGCTCTAATAAGGTATAGACCTCAGTAGATCCACAAAAAGGTATAGTACCCGTCAGTTGCAAATGAATCTATAAGCGAAAGTTTGGAGCAAATAGAGAGATGACAACCTATAAGACTAGATTAGTGGCAAAAGGATACACTCAAGGGCCAGGAGTGGACTTTGAAGAAACCTTTTCGACCGTAGCTGTACCTAAATCCATTAGAATTATGCTTCTCATAACTACATGTTATGACAATGGATGTAAAAATCATCTTTCTCAATAGCAATATTGACAAAGAAATTTATATGGAGCAACCGGAAGACTTTAGATTCAATGGGAGTGAGTAAATGACTTGCAAACTCAAGAGGTCCATCTATGGACTTAAACAAGTATCTCGAAATTAGACCATATGTTTTGATGAGACAGTCAAAGAGTTTGGCTTTACTGAAAATGTGTTTGAACCGTCAGTATACAAGAAAGCTAGTGGGAGTTCCATTTAATTTTTGGTACTTTATGTCAATGACATTCTTCTAATTGGGAATGAGAAAAAAATGTTAGAGTGTACATATACATAGTTGTCTATGCAATTTTCCATAAAAGATTTGGGAGAAACATCTTTCGTATTGGGAATACGAATCTATAGAGATAGATAAAAAAACGATGTTAAGCCTCTCTCAAACACCGTACATAGACAAAATACTAAAGAGCAGTATGGAGGAATCCAAGAGAGGATTTTTGCCTATGAAATAGAGGTTACATCTTTCTAAGTCTATGGCCTCAAAGATGGAAGAAGAGAGACATAAGATGTCTAATATACCTTATGCATCCACCACTGAAAGCATATTGTATGCGATGCTATGTACGAGATTGGATGTAGTATGTGCTCTAAGCATTACGAGCTGCTTTTAATCCAATCTTGGTGAGAGTCATTAGAGTGGCGTAAAAATAATCCTTAAGTACTTGAGAAGAACTAAGGACTTATTTCTTGTTTATGGTGGTGGAAAGTTGAAACTTGAAGGGTTTACAGATTCTAATTTTCAGTTCGATATAGATAGCAGTAAATTCGTTCCTGGATTTATATTTTGCCTTAATGGCAGCACGGTTAGTTGGAAAAGTTCCAAGCAAGAAACCATTGCCGACTTAGCACTGAGGTAGAATATATAGTAGCATCGGATGCTGCAAAAGAGGGTGTTTGGATGAAAAACTTCATCTAAGAGTTGGATGTAATTCCTAGCATAGCCGAACTGGTTGTTCTCTTTTGTGATAACAACAGAGCCATCGCTTAATTGAAGGAGCCAAGATCTCACAAACGATCCAAGCACATTATGAGTTTTTATCACTTGACCCGAGAGATCATTGATAGAGGCGACGTTAGAGTGGAACGAGTTGCCTCGAAAGAGAATATAGTATATGTACTAACTAAGCTGCTTAACCAGAAGGTCTTTGAAAGACATTTTAAGAAGATGGGTCTAAAGACTATGAGTAATTGGCTTTAAGGCAAGTGGGAGATTGTTAGAGTAATGCCCTGCAGCCAATAGGTTTGAACTTGTAAAACTACTCGTGTATGAACGATCTCAATTTTCCAATGTGAATAATATGGCCATTTTCATCATATTTTCGAATATTGTCTCATCAACAATGAATATGGAAGAAGTCCTCCAGATCATATAAGACTATAAGGCTAGGTCACTCATATGATGGTGATTATGAAATTAGTCTCTGTAATCTTGACCTTAAATGTTTGAAGTCATAGAATTTTTCACACGAGGATATCTTAGATTTGGATAGACTTGCACTAATGATACACAATTCAAAGAGTTGAATTATTATCCCATTTCATGGACAATCGATGTAGTGGATATTGGTACATGTTAGTGGGTGCTTGTTAGATAACAAGTTCACTAAAGACCCAACATAGAGAAATTCATGAGATAGTCGTAGTGGCATTCGATGATAGAATATTCTCTATCTTATGATAGTGCATATTACCAGTCTTTAGACTTGCGGGACCATGGTAATCTTATGGTAGATTCTTATTTTTTGATGTGTGTCTCGACCACTTTTGAACGGGTCGTATGAGATGCATGTTGGGTACAAGCTATCTACACGAAGAGGTTTGTAAGTTCCAAGGTAAGATCCATTTTCTCATCTTGATGAACGAGAAGATCTCTTATATTTTCTATGATGACTCGATTCTAGCAAATCCTTGCGTAAGGTGGTGTGTTGATTTGAGAAGGAGTTTCCAGAGTCAAATTCACAAACGAATCGATCATTAAGAATAGAGACATAGTTATTAGGCTATTAAGGAGGTAGAAAATATCTTAACCCTAGGCCACAATCGGCAAATAAAAAATGGAAGGATCGTATTTGCACGGTATACGTAAATAGATGAGGTTTGCACCATAATTAATTCACCAATGAATTGCGCTCCATATACTTGTGGTTAAACATCAATTATGGAGATTGGGTACTCTTAAATTAATAGAGATTAATTCTGCGACTAAATAATTAAAGTGTTTTAATTAATCAAAAATTGTAAAAGTTACGCACCCATGTCTAATTAATTGGTGAGCCTAATGAGTCACATACCTTCCTCGAATGGGTTACGAGAAGAATTTAATAGAGATTCTCTAATTAGAATAGAGAAATTTGCCTAAATTCAGAGGAATTTGGACTAAAAGTCAAAATATTTGACTAAAATCAAAGTGGGTCTTCTTGGATAGTGTAACGTCTCGGATCCCATTGCATTCCGCCTCGGGATCCGGAACGCTACTCACAAATGGATAGCTAACCAAAATCATAAATAGAAAATCTAACGCACAAAATTCATAACTTAACATTCCAATATTTCAAAGAGTACAGGCTATTTCTTTCTCTCAAAATACGTCATGGACCTAAATTACATATCATCATGTCCAATATGTAAATGAATTTTAACTAACCAAACTAAATACAAGTATATATACATGATTCACAAGAAACCATAATACCTAACGGGGAGCCTCCCAGGTTCACCAATCCATAAGGTTAATTTCCTACATGATATTAATGAAATCATAAGTCCATTGACCCAGTAAAATTTATGGCATAGGACGAAGAGTACAAGAATGAGTAAGAAATATAACATGAACGAAACATGAATGTGATGACAATATTGAATCGAAACGTTCAGAATGGTCGTAACAAACAATAACTTATAAAATTTTCACATTCATGTCAATAAATATTTAAGGCTAAAACAATCATTTGATGGATCTATCACCCTTATAACTCCAACATTTGACATTCATTAGTCCTTATCCCTCCATTACTCCCTCAAGGAGCGGCATTCGTTCATTAAAGCACAGTTGACTCCACGTGCTTTAGAGTAACTCTTCAGAATCCTACCTCTAGGATTCGTCCAAGCTACCCACCATTCGGGAATTTTCAGGGGTTCAGATTGACGATCCGATATCGCCCAAACTGATACCACTCGACAATTCCCAAAGCCTAACATTCATTCATTCATTTGGGTTCAAAATAATAGGATCGTTCTCAAAGCATTAAGCCATATCATGGGATGAATTTTGAAACAAACTTATTTGAACGTATCAGAATATATCAAAACATATAGCCACCATGGGCATGGATTTAAACGATAGATCGATTCAAACAAATGATTCGAATTTGGACCACAGACTAGAAAAGATTTTGATTTGAGACCTTAAACACATTCAAAAAGATAAAATATGGACATGAGTTGATAAAACGAAGTTGGAATATGAAAACATAGTCACTGGAATGGGCACTGGGGCACCCGTTGGGGGCTCGAGCGCCTAAAAAGTGACCAAAGCCACTGACCTTGGGCGCTGGGGTGCTCAAATTTTTTTTTTTTTTTTAAGAATCCTTATGATGCAAGAAGGCTGAATGTGAAGAAATTAGACTTAGTTTGTTCTGCTCATCATCAAGATTTTTAATTTTCAAGTTTCAAATTTAATTTTCAAATTTTTGGAGAAAAAGTGTAATAAATTCATAAATTCAAAATTTTCTTTTTCTATATTTTTCATCTAGAAATCAGACCTCCAAAAACCCACTTTCAAGAAGTGATTTGAAAATTTTGATTTTTAAATTGATTTTTACAAATTTGAAGTGAAAAAACGATTTTATGCCCATAGTCATTTTCTTTCATTTGTCTCTCAAATCTTTCATTCATCCAATGATGCAAAATCTCAAGGTCATACTCATGATAAGAATGAGGTCTCATATGATTCAATAAGTTCAAGTCATCATTCGTAATGAATATGGAGCAAGAAAATCAAAGAATATCACAAAAACGAACATTATGCTCTATAGCAAATCTTAAGCCAAGGATAACAAAGATTTCAACATGTGAAGCCAATGAGGAAATGCCATAAATCTTACCTTCGTTCTAAGCTCTTAAAATAAAAATTTGATCAGCTCAAGAAGAAGTTCAATCACCTAACAAATCAAGTTATATACTTAAGCTAAGCTTGATCTCAACTTAACATATATCCTTACATAATCATAGATTTTGGGTAATTGAATGGGATTGATGGGGTGGGTGAGGGATTTCCTCACCCCAAAATCTACAGCTGCTTCCATCCTTTTTTTTTTATTTTTTATTTGAAAGGCTGAAAATTGGGTCAAAGGTATTGGGCTAGTGTTTAGGCTTGGTTTGGGTTTATTACTTGGGCCAAAAGGACTCATTTTGGGTTGAAAATAGGGCTTAAACGAGATCTCGATTGTATGAAAAAATTTTCAAATGAAAATAAATTATTTTGACAATAAAATAATTTTCGTAATAGCGAAAACGATTTATTGTTTGAAAACACAGAGTTAAAAATCTTGATTAGGGAATTTTCAAGATATAAAGGAAAAATCGTTCGGACGGAAGAGAACATTTGATTACAAGGAGTATTTTCATGATTGTGAAAATCATTTACCATTAGATTTAACAAAAGTTTCAAAATTCGATTAGGGAAATTTTCGGGGTGTTACAGATAGAGTAATTTGAAGAGTCAAATTATTTTAATTAAATTAATTATTAATTTAATTTAATTATTTTCAATTGTTGAATTTAATTAATCTAAGAAGAAGAATTAAATTATGAGGGAATTTTAATTAGTGTTTATGACTAGTTGGAGACGATGTGATAGTTTATTTAATTGTTAATTAAAATACAACATGGATATATCTCACTTGGATGTCCAGTGGACTAATGATATTTAACAAAAAATAATTTAGATTCTTTCCTTCAAAATATCTTACCGCCTAAGCATTCAAGTAGGCTATAAATGGTCCCCAACCATCACACTTTACACACATAAGAACCACCCATAAGTTCTACATTTGTAGTTGAAATTAAGATCCAAAATTCCCTCCAAACTACTTTCATCGTTTTCTTTTCTCTCCATTGAAAGTTTATCTCTAGTTTCTTTTCTAACCATGAACTAAAGTGGCAAGTAAAGAGGAAGAATGGATCAACATTAGAGGTGTGTATTCACATTGCTTTGGAGAATCAAAAGTTGATTATCCAATTGAAAGATCACAGTATTATGCTTGGAGGTGTGTTTAGGCACTTCAATTTTGGTAGAAATTGGAGATTTCATTCAAGTATTGGCGATTGCATCAAGTGGTGGTGAAGATCAATCAAGCTTGGAATGGATCTAGAGTTTGGTCAAGGAATCAAGCACCATTTTCGATTTCAAGAGAGTGTTCGGCCGAACTTGAAACTTACAAGGATCAAGGTGATCTTTCTATCCCTAGATATAAATTTTATGCTCATATGAGGATCCTTGAAAGATTTAGACTTTGATTCTTGTTGATGAATATGATTTTGAATTTATTTCACTGTGTTATGTTTTGATTTACGCCTACCCTTCATTTTCAAAAAAAAGTGTGCAAACTTGTCAAGTCGTTATACGGACTTAAACAAGCCCTAAAGTAGTCGAATGAGAAACTTGAGAGAATAATGTTGTCAAATGGCTTCAAGATGAAATAGTGCGACATATGTGTACATGTTAAAGAAACTCAAAGCAAATTTGTCATAGTATATCGGTCTGTAGATGACATGCTAATAATGGTATCATTCTGGTTATCAAGAAAATGCTTATGAAGCATTTTGAAATAAAGATATGGGCTTAGTAGATGTCATATAGAGGATCAAAATCGTTTAAACATCAGAAAGACTAGTTCTAATGCAATTTCATTATGTTGAGAAAATTCCCAAAAAGTTTAATGTGTATGACAGTTCTATAGTGAAAGCACCTATGGATTTAAGTCTGCATCTAAGCAATAATTTTGGTGAACCTGTATCTCAAATGGAATACTCGAGAATAATAGGTAGTTTGATATTTCTAACAGACTGCACTCGCCTCAACATTGCGTGCTCAGTAAATAGGCTAAGAAGATTTATGAGTAACCCGAGCAATGATCACTAGAAAGCTTTGGTAAGGGTACCTAAATTTCTTAAGTACACAATGGATTACATGTTACACTATACGGGGTATCCAGCTATCCTGGAAGGGTATAGTGACACATATTGGATCTGACGCGAAAGACCCAAAGTTCACAAGTGGGCATGTTTTTATCTTTGGTAGAGTTGTGGTGTCTTGGAAGTCATCTAAACAGAGGTGCATAGCTTGGCATACAATAGAGTTCGAGTTCATAGCTTTAGACAAGGTAGTGAAAGAAGCAAAATGGCTTCATGATTACCCCAAGGACATTCCGTGTTAGCCTTAGCAAGTTTTTGTTATCATAATTTACTGTGATAGTCAATCAGGAATCAAAAGAGCTTAGAGTAGTATGTACAATGGCAAGTCCCGTCATATAAGATAGAGACATAATACCATAAGGTAATTGATCTCTAATGGGGTAATCTCACTTGAGTATGTAAAGTCGAATTAGAATTTAGTAGATCCATTGACAAAAGGTCTACCTAGAGATCAAGTAAAATGTCTGTCGAGAGAAATGAGATTAAAACTCATAAGTTAATAACCTACATAGTGGAAACCCAACCATGATGATTGGAGATTCCAAGAACTTGGTTCAATAGGACAACTAAATTATGGAGGTTCATATGAGCACTTAGGAGTTTACTCTAATCTATTCCTATGACGAAAAAATGGTGCCTGTGAAAATGGTATGAGGGTGAGTTTTGACTCTTAATGATTCCTCAACTGGAAAGTGGAGTACTACAGAAGGATACTCTTGATGGGAGATCACCTATGTAAGTGTGAAGACGGGTCACTTCATCGTAAAAACTTATGACTCCAAAATAAGTGTCCATGGCCAAACAGACACAACCAAAAGAATTAAAAACATAAGGAAAGTTATTGTGTGGATACTATTGTCTTGACTTACATCAACGGTTGAACAATTTAAGGCATCGCGTGCACTGATTGGCCAAGTAAGTCCAATAGTATTCCACTAAGAAAGGTTCAAAGCCATAAGCTACCTATCTAGATGTAATAACTTTTCGTTTGGACTCTGTTTTGTCTCTACGTGAACATATGCATAACCACATGCATCAATTTTCATTCATGTGGGGAATTGTTGAAAATTGATCTTCTCTGACCAAATGATTAAGTAAGTTAAAGCATTAATTTCTAAAGAAATTTGTAATTGTCATAATCTATGCTGCGAGTAGATGTTGATAATGCATATCTATGCCATGGGTAGATGTTAACAATGCTTTTAATTAGTCTTAACCAATTTTAGGGGAATGAACATATGCATAACCACATGCATTAATTTTCATTCATATGGGGAACTGTTGGTAATTGGTCTTCTTTGACCAAATGATTAAGTAAGTTCAAGCATTAATTTCTAAAGAAATTTGTGATTGTCGTAATCTATGCCGCAGGTAGATGTCGATTGGTCTTAACCAATTTTAGGTGAATGAGTAATTAATGCCAAAGTGAGCTACTTGAGAGTTGACTAAAGGGGACAAGCTTAAAGGTTTGGTAAGAAGAAGAACATTTTTCCCATATTGGGTTTTGAGTAAAATATGGACCAAGATAAGTGGATTAAGTGTGGAGTAAAGGGTTGGGACCCTTGGGGGTACTACAAGTGTTTGGACGAGAGAAGATCTCCATGCTAATAGATTCGATCAATGCCACGCCCGCACTTCTTGCCATCTGTTTGGCCGACTCTACTATGCTAGGCTGGGCCTAGACTTGGGCTTGCCTTAGTTTGGGCCTTGGGTCCATAATTATCTTTTTGGACTAAATTTATTTTAAGTTTAGGCCATTTGGATAAAGTAGTTTCTCCTCTGGCTTCTTCCACGTGAGTGATCCTAAACTTTCTGGAATTAAGTCTGGAACTTTGAAGAAGTGTCATTCCAGTTTCAGACTTTCCAGATTCCATCCCTCCAGCTCCTATGGCTGTGTCTTTCCAGCTGTTGTGGCAGTTGAAAGGTGTCATTACTGGCTGCAATAATTAGCAGTCAACATTGATGTGTCCTATTGGGTATCTCTTAAAGCCCTTATAAATAGGACTCATCTTATTTCATTTGGCATCTGATCTCATCATAGCATACAACATGCTTCAAATATTTCAAGTCCTTGAAAAAGAGAGTTCCAGTATGGTTTTTTTTTAGTTTGATAAGCCAAGTGGTTGGTAGTGCTACTACTACTTGACGTGATCATTGTATCTTAGGGATGATAGCAATTGAACCGTAAGTACCTGGGTGGGGCTAATTTGTCCTAAAGACAAAGAGCTCAACTTTTGCCTCAACCAAATTCCTTTGAACTGATCACAAATTTTTGTGTACCAAATCAGAATCAATACCAGAACCAACAATATCAAATTGAAATGACATATTATAAAATGATCATGACATGTAAACACTACTTACTCGCACTAGGAACCTAATCCATCTAGTTGAAGAATAGTTCGATCTATGGTAGGTGGATAAAGGACAGGTCCTTACTCGTCAGATAGGGACATGTGCCATGCGAAGAGCCCTTGGCTGTTATAAATGGTAAGTGCATGGGTCAGATAATAATGGTGTTGGGGAAAGCCAAAAGTAGCCATAAAAGAGACTGGACAGAGACCTAGTAGCAAGGGGACAGCTAGGCTATATGCCACCCCTGCTACCTTGACCTTCAACACCCTAACCTCTCTCCCTACAACCCCTATTGCCAAACTAATCCTTGAACGACTCTATAACTGAATGCATTATATTCCCTAAGTACAAGTAATTAAACACATTCACAAGATAGCATAACAGTTTGATTTAAACATAACACAACAAATCATGTCATACCAAAGTAACTAGTCGTTATAAGAATGAGGCGTTTTGTCATTGTCCTTGTCCTCATCTTCATCATCATTATTGTTTTTCTCATTGACGTCTTCTTCATCCTTTTGCTTCCTCAACGTTATTTTGTCTCGCAAGGATTAGCACCTTCTAATACACCTATCAAATCAATCAAGGCTCTACAAGCTTATCAGAAGTTATTATATCAATGTGTGAGATAATTTTTGATATGCCACTTTTAATGATTTTTTGATTTCTACTCCCAGAGTCATATTCTCTTCCAAAGTCTGCCTAATGTGATAACTCCAAATACGATAAGAGACGTGAATCGTCCGCAAAATGGGCGGAGGATGTCCTCCAAACTCGTCGTCTTATGATGACTTTTATATCCAAAGAGTTACAAAAATTACATGAATATATGAAGCATGCATTTAAATTTTATTTATACCTAAAAGAGTTGTATAGTGTGCAAATGAGGCATGAGTGATTTGCGGATTTGAAGAAACTTTTTAGTGCAAGGATGGTAGAGAGGTCCAGTGTCCATAAGCACGGGCTAAAAATGATTAAACAAATTGAAAAGCTCAGTACGTTAGACGTAGTCATACACAATGACCTATTTGTGGATTTTATCCTACAGTCTTTACCTAGCTCTTTTGACCAATTCGTTTGAACCTCAACATGAGGAAGTATGAAGTTATAATTGTTGAATGCTTAAATGATATGCATTTTCTAAGTTACCTAGCTCTGTTGTGTCTATTGTACTCAAAATTCCAAATCTAGAGTTAGATATGCATTTTCTAAGTTCATGTGTTAAATTGTTGAATGCTTAAATGATCATGTGATGACTACTCTTTACCACATGGTAAATTTAAATTCATGTACTTATGTGATGAATGGATGTTTTTGGATGCATGTTACAATGATCATGACCTCAGTAAAATGGTTTTATTCAATTCAATTTGATTGATATTTGGGTATGTAATTAAACAGGGCTTGGAGATCTTGGGACGGAGTTCAAGAAAGATGAAGGAGTTTAAGGATTGAAGCCCATGCATCCATGGGATGCATATGCAATAGGTATGATTTATTCTTTAATTACTCACCTAAATTCAAATAATTCACTAGTGGCTCTAAATGCATTATTTGGTTTGTGGTTCACAATCATCCCCTTTAGCAACATGCTAGGTTTATTTCTTGGGTTATTTATGTTTATTATCCTTTGATGTATGGTGATGTATGCTTAGAATAGAAAACCTAAATAAGATAATCAAAATTTGGTGAGATCTCGCAAAATTTTCAAATTTCTCACTTACGAGGTCTAAGTTATTGAAAATATTAAGTCAATTAAAATGGGTAAAATTAAATAAGATTTAATTATCCATACTTTCCACCAATAAGAATGTGACATGGAATGCCAACTTTAAATATGTGCTATCTCACGAGTCAAGAAACACATTTTTTATAGAGGTAATCGTTGCTTCCTTGACATTAGATGCCATGATTTAATGATAATTTGTCTATGGCATTGTCTCACGAGTCATGGCATATTTGTAGTTGGGTTATGTAACACCCTGTAAAATTCCTTAAGTCCATTACTAAAATTTTATTCATGCATAACCATATTTTTTTCATGCATAAAAATATTTTCTACAATTTTTTAAATATTTTTTTTACGAGTTTTGAATATTTTTTAATGATTTTTAAATTGTTACAGTCATCAATAAAATTTATTACATAAAATTCTTTAATTCCTTTTAAATCTCAAATTTTTCTCATATTTTTACACCTTAAATTTCTTTCCAAGTTTTCAAGAAGAATTTTTAAAATTTTTCCCCTTCAAAAGCCAAAAAAATTCGGCCAACACACACACATTGCATAAGGATATATTTGTAAAATTTCTAAGTTATATTTATCTACATGTGATAGAAAAATGGTATTTTTCTATTCACCCATTTGCATCTTACTTTGGAAGAATACTATTGCACCCCTTTGCATTTTTAATAGCTAAACATTATTGGTCCATTTGCACTCACTCACATCTCTACCTTATTCTTACATTATCCTATCTAGTTTTACAACTCAACATGATACTTGGCAAAATTTCCATAATCCATATCTTCGTTTACATGGTTGGCAAAATTCTATAGGACCACTCCAATCCCTTGTGTGGACCAATTATCTTAAGCCATTACATCTTTCTTTGGTAAGTTTTGATTGGAGCAACACATTAAAAGTTTGGCAAAATCTCATCCATCCATAACATATCCATGTTTTAGCAAAATCCCAACCATCCACTTCAACTTTTATTCTTTGTATTTTAACCCCTAATCCCTTATTTCTTTACAATTTAGTCGCTCCTCAAAAACTATAAATATGGGAGGATTTCTTGCAATTTTCCATACACACACACACACACTGTACACACACACACTCTCATACACATATAAATTTTATTTTTTACCTTTTAACCAAAGTAGCCAACAAATCTTTATAAATCTTATATAAAGATCAAATTTGGAATTGGTGGAAAGGAAATGAAAAAATTATCTTGAAGAATTTAGAAGGAACTTTTGGAGAAAAATTAGGTAAAATTTATGGTTCTCTTCTACTGATTTTTTTTGTTAATTCAATTCTATCTATTTATCTATTTCAAAAGTTAAAAGAAAACTTCTCTTCTGCTCTTTTTACCCCTTATCATGTTCCTATAGTTTCTTGCCACTAATCCTAAATAATTATTAATGAATTCATCCTATTGTTTATTAAAGACATTGATCCGATTAATGTTCAATGATGAATCCATTCCAGTGATTGTTGAAATATTGATTCAATTGATGAAATCCTTTGATTGTGATTCTAACCATTCATTGAATTCTTCTCGTTGATTATTGATTCAGTTATTGGGAATATTGGTTCGGTTGTTGGAAATATTGATTTGATTATCAAAATCCTTTGAAACCTGATTATTATTGTTATTAGGCCTGAGAAGCTACAGGAGGGACAGCTGGGCTGGTGTTGGGCTGCCAGTGGGTCCCCTGAAGGGTTTCCCAATTATTTGATAGTTCTACAGTTGCCTAGAGATCGGCTTTCCAAAGAACTGGTTCATTGGCACGCGGTCGACCGTGCCCATTATTAATTGTCCCTTGGGCGGCCACCCGAGGTGGAATTAGAAGGGATAAGGATTGTTATATTGTTGGAGTGATAAGGGTGACAGATCCATCAAATAACTAGTTCAACTGTAATTTATACTTCTTGGTTATGATTTCAATCAATCCTATTACTATTGCTTAGTCTGATGCTCTGCCTCATTTATTGTTCTATGCTATTCTAATCTAACCATAAATTTTAATAAATTCATTTGGAACTTACATTGTCAACTATTTTGCAGGATAAGTCGAGAGGAATTATGGAAGCGTTTTATGTAGATAGCTTAAATTTATTTTAAATTTTGTTGTAAATCTTTGTAATGATGTACTTCAACAACTTTGATGTACTAATAAAATATATGGTTTGTAAATAAATTGTGATGGTATCATTTTATTAGGGACTCAACCTAGGGGCGGAAGCTCTAGGTTTGGAACTCTACACTAATGCATCTCTCTCATTACTAATGAGAAGAATGTTATTGACATAAAGCACTAAAAATTGGATCGAACTCCCACTGGCCTTTTTGTATATAAATGGTTCATGCACGTTTTTGATGAAGTCAAACTCTTTGATTATCTCATCAAAATGTATGTTCCAAACTCAAGATACTTGGTTGAGTCCCTAAATAGACGTTTAGAGTTTGCAAACCTTTTGCTCACTTCACTGGATATAAAGCCTTCTAGTTGTTCTATATAAATTTCCTCACCATGCCTTTATCGAGAAATATGGTCTTTACATTTATTTTTCAAATTTCATATCATAGTAAGCAACTATGGCAACCATAATGCGAATGGATTTAAGCATAATGACCGATGAAAAGATCTCATCAAAATCATCCCAACCTTAGAGTGTAGTATTTTGCAACTAGTCTTGCCGTATAAGTCATAATCTCTTCATTAGCTTCTAATTTTCGTTTATAGATCCATTTTCAGTTGACAGGTAATGCCCTTAGGTGGATCTATCAAGGTTTATATCTTATTGGAATACATAAAGTTCAGTTTGGATTTCATGGCATCAAGTTAATGACTTGAATCTATATCCAATATAGCTTCTTTTTAGATCTTTGGATCCAAATCCGGCTCTTTCATTTCTAAAGAAATCAAAAACTTTTCGGGTTGTTTCTTGATTCTAGATGACCTTCTAGGAGACTGTACAATAGGTATTTGATGATCTTCTGCTTCTCTTTGTTGTGGGATCACATGATTATCATTGACTTAATCAAGATCAACAACAATATCTTTTCTATCCAAGGAAAGTGGCATTCCTTGGAACAAATATCTTTTGTTCCAAAGGACCATAGAAATAACCTAAAAACTCTTTTGGGTATCTCACAAATTTGCATAAGGTAGATCTCGTACCAGCTTATCTCCCACTAGTTGCTTGATGTAAGAGGAGAACTCCATATTCTTAAATAAGAATAATGAGGTGTTTTGTTGAACCATATCTCATGCGGTGTCTTTGACACTGACTTTGAGGGTCATACATTTAGTAACTTCGCAGTCGTTTCTAGAGCATTACCCCAAAGGGAAACAGGAAGATGGGTTAATTTTCATTATTGAGCGTACCATGTCGAATAAGGTACGATTTCTTCTTTCGTAATTTCACTATGTTAGGTTGTGCTTGGAGAAGTCTATTGGGAGATAATCCCATTCCTTTTAAGATAATCTAAAAATTCGGTACTTAAATGTTCACCACCTCGATTAGATTGAAAGGTTTTAATTCTAAATCCTAATTGTTTTTCTACTTTATTCCTATACTGTTTGAACTTTTCAAAGACTTCGAATTTGTACTTCATAGGATAAATATATCCAAAGCATGTATAGTCATCGATAAATGTAATGAAATAGAAATATCCACCCCTAGCACTAACTGTTAGCGGTCCACAAACATCCATGTGAATAAAATGCAAAAGATTCACGGCATGTTTGGGATGACTTACAAATGGAGTTTTAGTCATTTTTCCTTCAAATAAAATTCATAAGTCGGTAAATCCTCTACTTCACAAACATTTAGTGAACTAAAGGCAACTAACTGATTCATTCTATTTTTGTAAATATGATCTTGCCTTGCATGCCACAAGTAAGCTCCATAAAGATTATCCTTTTTTTTTTTTGTTACTTTGTTGAATTTGTACTAGTGAAGGTTGAGGTTCTAGTATGTACAATCCGCTATTCAATGCACCACTAGCAATCAAAGAGCCAATCTTCATTGATAACCACTTCCCATTTTCAAGTGAAGAATCACATCACTCCATATCCAAAACGGGAATAGAAATAATATTTTTTATTAGGAATGGCACATTAGTAACAAGGATCTAATATAATACTAAAATTAGAAAAATCTAATTTTATTACGCGTACGGCTTTGGCTTCAACAATTGACCTGTTACTTAGGCGAAGAACAAATTCTCCTTCACTTAGCTTCCTTCTTCTTCTATCTATCCCCTACAATGTATTGCAAAGGTGAGAACCACATGCAGTGTCAAAAAATCATGAGGAAGAATTAACGAAGATGTTTACTTCAACAAAGAACATACTGGCTCTCAAAATTGCAAGATACTCCTTGCAATTATATCTCCAATAGTTGTGTTCATCACAGTAGAAGTATTATCATTCTTTTTATCAACCTTTTTCTTGTCATTCTTTTTTACTCCTCTATTATTCTTCAATTGTTGCTTTCTTTTTGAGGAAGAACCTTCCTTCCGTTTATGGCCCTTTTAATGGGCAAAGGAAGCAATCCTCAAAGGCATATCTTTCTTCATGGTGCCTCAGTCACAACCAACATATTGACCAATTCATTAATCGTTACTCCTTGCTTGCTCATGTTGAAGTTCATAACAAATTAGTCAAAAGAGGTATGTAGAGATTAAAGGATCAAATTCACATAAAGATTGTTGTATATGACCATGTCTAACATGCCAACTTTTTCAATTGATCTAATCATTTTAAGCCCGTGCTCATGAACACTTGACCCCTCTATCATCCTTGCCCTAACAAGCTCCTTTAAAGTCACGAATTGCTCATGCCTCATTTGCATGCCATGCAACTTTTGTAGGTGTAAATGGATTTCGGCTACAGTCTTCATTTGTTCTTGTGATTTTGAAGCTCACTAGACATAAAGACCATCATGAGACACTGTGTTCGGAGGTCATCCTCTACCCACTTTGTGAACGTTTCATGTGTCTCATTGTTAGTATTCAGAGCAATCACATTCACAAAAATTGAGCAAGAACTTAGGTTCTTCGAGCCAAGAATAATCCTTAGGTTTCTAAGCCAGTTGTGGTAGTTTGGTTCGATAAGCTTATTAGTTTCCAAAATTGCAATAAGTAGATTTTTAGTCATTTTGATTTGATTTAAAAAATCTACAAAATAATGTACAAGAAAGTTTAAGCATCTATTTAACCAATATTAATAAACATAATTATTGTCCTCAATCATAACTTACCTCTCACTATTTATTCAATTTTTTATAACTTCACATAAAATTGGGAAAATCTAATTTCCTAGTAGAACTTAAGGTCTTAGGAATATATTTAATGGATCTATGACTCATGAGACATCGAAAAATAATTTCAACGTAGGTAACTATTACAATTATATCAATCATACAACCCATAAATATTTTGTCTCATTTTTCATATAAACTTACAACTCGTGTCACTTCTATATTACCAATTGTTAAGTTATTAACCCACCAATTGTGATTTACTAATAACATGTAATGCCCTATATCCCACATTGGAAAAATAATGAAATGGTCACCATTGTATAAGATAAAGCGAAGGAATTTATGTGCAACCATTGGATATCCCTTTTGAGCAAGTTATTCGCAGGTCAATTTCAAGTTATGCATGGTAGATTCTCAAGCAAATCTTGTGTCATAGGCCCCTAGGCTTGGGGCGTGACAAATGGTATTAGAGTCGACCACCAGTCAAAGAAGCTAAGTGGTATGCGAGACAAAGTGCTATGCGTATAGGAGTCACCTCTTAAGCCTGCGGGGCAAAATGCCACATGCATAAGAGCTACCTCTTGAGCATATAGGAGCCACCTCTTGAGCATGTATGAGCTACCTCTAAAGTGTCAACATTTGGTGGGAGGTCCTAAACTCTATCACACCGCGACGAGGACGTTGCATTCTGAAGGAAGGGTGATTGTAATGCCCTATATCCCACGTTGGGAAAATAATGAAATGGTCACCATTATATAAGATAGGGCCAAGGAATCTATGTGCAACAATTGGATTTCCCTTTTGAATAAGTTATTCACAACTCAATTTCAGGTTGTGCACGGTAGATTCTCAGGCAAATCTTGCGTCCTGGGCCCCTAGCCTTGGGGCATGAGAATTAGACTATACTAAAATATGGTTATCTACACAATTCTCCATCGAAGATTTAGAAGAGACTTCCCACGTATTGGGAATAAGGATGGCAAAAAAATTCGAAACTCCATGGAACCCCAGTTTTGAGTCCCCAAATTCGGGGAATGTTTTCCCTCGGGGACGAGGATGGGGGAAAAGTTTCCCACACGGCCATTTCTAGGATGGGGACGGGGACCATAACCCCCTGCCCCACGGGGTCCCTGTCCCTATCAAAAAATAAAATTTTTTATTTTAAATATATATATGTATTATAAATATATAATATTTACAAATATATAATTTAATATTACATATAATATATTCTATATATATAATAAATACTATATACATAATATATAATAAATGTAATGTTGTAATATTATATCTACTTTTTTTATTTTCTATTTATTTCACTTAAATTATAATGATAATAAAATGGGATGATTATATTTTGCCCTCCAAACTATGCACGTTTTTACACTTTTCTACCCTCTTCCCCCCCTCCCCCCCCCTCCCCAAGCTAATTTTCGATCTAAACCACCATACAAACTATTTGAAATTTTACACTTTGCCATATAAGCCTATTTCCAGTTGAAGCTAAAGTAGTTTTCGCCCCTCAGTTGGTTTTCAAGAGGATAAATGTGTCTTTTAAGGATAAATTAAAGTAAAATTATAATTGCACTCTCCATAATATTCTTTAACCCTCAAGAAATAAAAAAGAAAAGAATGAAAGATAAATCTTACTCTTCCTCTCTCTCTACCATGCTTGCACACAAATGAGCTCCTCAACAAGAACAGAAGTTTCGGTTGAAAAAATTTGTTATTGTGGATTTCAAGTTGTGAAGAGGACATCCTGGACTGACATGAACCTAGGCCGTAGATTTGTAACATGTTCAAAATTTTGGGTAATTATCTTGATTTTGAAAATCCTAGATTGTTGGATCATTATTTTTTCACAGACAAATTTGGAGTTTTGTGTGCCAATATTGCTTAAATGTTGGTTTTCTTAAAATTTTCAAAATTAATTGTAAGATAGGATAAATTTCTAGAATTTTTGAAATTTGTAGATTCTTTTTTGAATTTACAAATTTTGTATATTTATTTTTTATAATTTTCAGACTTAACAAAAATTTGGGGTTTGACATTAAATAAATTCACCTTTTGTTTCAGGTAGATGGAAATTGCAATTTTTTGTTTGGATTGATTGTCCAATGTGCAATCGAGCTCGTCAAATTATACCGGGATTACTCCGTTGTGTAAATGAAGCGAAAAATGAGTTGAAGAGGAATAAGGCAAAAGAGAAATGGATTTTAATTTTTTTAGTGTTTTCATGGGTGATTATCCCTTTTATGTTCATGGTATCATCCAAGTAATATGTATTTTAGAATGTAATGGATGGTATTCTTAAAGGTGTAATGGATGCCTTTTTTTAATGAAATGAAAGAGCCTAAATTTTGTTCATGGGTGATAATCTAACCTCTCAATAAAGAAACTGCACAATAGCACCTTTATGCTGCACATAATCAGTATAAATTTTGCATGAGTTCAGCAGCACACACACAAGCCTTGGATCCTAGTTCAAGAGCACAACTACAGCACTTGGGACTTGATGAGACACACAAAATGACAGCAAAAAGAACTTCATTGAATGACCGAACAGTAGTGAACCTATCAATTTAAACATAACAAAATGTCAACAGTTGACAATAGTGTAACCTAAGGCCCGAATCCTAGTTCAAGAGCACATCTACAACACTTGGGACTTGATGAAACACACAAAATGATAGCAACAAAATGTTAGTTTAAACACAATCAAATGCCAACAGCTGGCAATAGTTTGTGCTTCATATTTCAATACAAAATGACAAAAGATAACTACTTAATTGTTCTAAAACCAAATCACATTTGGTTACAAACTGATACTCCTTCTTTAGCACCAATAGTTTTCTTCTTCTTACTTGCTTGGTTCCCTGCACTACTTGCACTAAACCTCACACCATCAGTGATGCTACTTCCAGCTGTCCATATTGGCTTCAACAATGCAGTAGTTGATTATTAGGTGTTTACTACACCCCTAGCTAATTTGGTTGTTGTAGTTGGGTTTTTTGCATTGGCTTGGCTTGAAGTTGGTTGACTTGTTGCAATGGGCTTAGTGACAATAGCTAAGGTGGACTTGCTTGGTGCAATAGTGAACTTTATTCCTAGAAGTGTCTTTTCAACCTTGTCTTTCCCTGTTCCCTTATCAATTCTCTTAGAAACACTACATTTCCCCTCATCAGTTCTCTTAGAAACAACCAATTTTCTCTTAACTCCAAGTGTCTTCTTATGAGCAAGTTTATCACCTTGAGGTCACTTAACAACTACACTTCTAGTCACTCTTTGAGATGTTCCTTTGTCAACTTTCTGTGGTAACTTAGCAACTACACTTCTTGTCACTATTGGAGGTGTTCCTATGTCAACTTGTTGTCGTGACTTAGCAGCTATACTTCTTGTCACTCTTGTTGGTATTACATGAGTTTCCTTATCAGTTAGCTGTGGTATCTTGGCACTTGTACTTCTTGTCACTCTTTTTGGTTAAACTCTGAACCCTTGCCTCCCTGCATCATGAAATAAAATCAAAATTAATTAATGAACTTAGAGATAATTACACTGTCAATGCAATAAACTCCATAACTTACCTTTCTCACATTTTGGCTTTCCTCAACATTAGCAGCACAACTTGCTTGCTGAACAACTAATTCCTTTCGTTGACCTGAAAGAGATTAAGTGAGAATGCATATAAAGGTTGTTAAAAGTATATACAAGTGGTGCATATATTTTTGTTAGGCCTCTCCTCTTCTTGATTAAGTGCTGGTGGATCCAATGCATCAGCCTCAGGTTCATTTCTCTTCTTCAAAGGATAGCTTCTAGCATTATGATTTGGTTTGTGGTAGATTGAACAAGTCATAGTCACTCCCTTCTCGCCTAACTTCCCACCCATGGCTTGTTTTTTCTTCTTTACTTCACTAGCATCCTTCTTTCTGGCATTGAGCTTTGGCTATAATACCCCGGGTCCTAGTGCACTTTCGTCCTAGTTTCTGGGACATTACTCACATTTATAGGTAATGTTCTAAATTTTAAAATCAACACGAACACAACTATTTAATACAATTAAGGCTCATCTTAACTTAAACTTAAATTTATATATCACTTATAATAGAAAACATTCTTCCCCACAAGTTCTAAAATCCATAATTTACATAAATTTCAAGATCCGAACTAACTAAAATACAAACCGACCTAACACATATTTCAACTAGTGGTTCAAGTTACCAAAGTCTACATTACAAAATATTCTACCAACAAGGGAACTCCATCGAGACCACTCCAAAAATCAATTTCCTATACATCAAAAAAATAAAGAATGAGTCTATTGACCCAGTAAAGATCATGACCATGAGTGATGAAATGAATTTCGCAAACAAGAATAACAAGTCTGGTAGAACAATTGTTTTTGAAGAATTATTTTTGGCATACATGGTAATGTGAACATTTCATAATCAATAATTCATTACTCAAAATTTGAAATTTAACATAAATGCCAAATTATAACGGTAGAACTAATATTTGGTGGATCTATCACTCTTATTACTTCCATAATAAAGTATCATCCTTATCCCTCCCACACTACCTCTGAAGAGTTATTTAAGAGGATATAAAATCACCTCTGAGTGGTTACTCATAAGGATATAAATAGGTACAGTCACCGTGGCACGGTCGACCACGAGCCTAAGAATAACCTTCGAAAACCTACCTCCAAGCTTCCTTGGGATTACCCTATATTAGGGAAGCCCCAAGATTAAGATCGATGATTGTTATCGCCCCAATATTTTCCCTAAGAGTTCCCCCTCAGGGCCCAACATTCTTGCATTAAGGCTATCAATAGAAAAATATGACTTGGAGCTTCCAAGCAACCAAAATATGGTATCAAAATTCGAGTAATTAGGTACAAAAGTTTAGGAAATTGAACCTGGGTTATAGAAGTATTATTTGGATCATTATATTAGATTTAAAAGTTATGGGATGTGAGTTTAAGAAATCATTTTGATGAAAAAAGTTAAGTAGGTCGAAGAAATCATTTTGATGAAAAAAGTTAAGTAGGTCGGATTTTATATGTTCCTGGTGTGGCAGTGGATTTTCCTACTCTTTTAAAAATACATTTCGAAAAGTTAAAATTGGCACTATAGTTCTACGACTATCTAAACTCAACAAGCCTTCCAACGTGGTTTTATATTGAAAATCCAATGAGTGATTTTTCAATTATAAAGTTTTCAAGTTGATCTAAAATTCTACCATAACCCTTGGTCAATTTGGCAGGTTGAGTTCTTAAAATATTTCTGAAAGGGTTTTTTCATGTTTTTTAGTAGTTCTTGAGTTTAACATCGTCTACACTTAACAAAGTTTTTAACTACTATTTTTGGGTCTGATTTGGTGAAGGAAATATTGATTTTGAATTTTTGAAAATGAAGGATGTGTCAAAGCTCACTTCAGTGGCTACCCTTGCTCCCCGAGTGATCTGACAAGTTTAGTACTAAAGGTATTTTTTGTCATTTTACTTATGTTTTTAAGTGGTTCTTGATCCTAATACTAACTACACTTGATAAGGTCTCAAATGGTGTGTTTTATGGGTTTTTTGGATGTGAAGAGGCCTCATCTATTTTAGCCAAAATGGCAGGTTAGGTTCAAACGAATTTCTCTACTATTTTTCTCCTTGTTTTTGGTTAATTCTTGATTCTAACAACATCTAGACTTGATGAGGTTTCCAACGATACCTTATATAGAATTTTTGGAGTAGTCTAAGTGGGGTTCTCAAATTTTTAAAGTGAAATGCGTGCATTAACTGTGGCTACCCGAGACCAAAATCATGATTTCAAAACTTCACTTAGTTCATAAAATCATCTAGCTACTAATTCTAAGTGTGATGATCCATAAATATCCTATAACCACTAAGCTCATACTCATGATTTTCCAAACAAGCTCAATCAAATTCCATCAACAAGCAATACAATAGCTCATCATATGGTTCAAAGCAATTAAATGAGCACAAACAACCAAGGAACAAAATAACTTGATCATAGCCATGAAGTGTTTCAATAGAGTACCATGAGTCAAGATTTGAATAATACAAGAGAAAGTAAATCATGATCTTTACCTTATAAAGCTATCCAAGATACCAAGAAATTCCAAGCCATCTCGTCAAAGTTTGAAGTTGTCTCCTAACATTCAAAAGAAAGAAACCATCTAACACCTAGCTTAAACACCTAATAACTCTTTCAAAACTTGATTTAGCCTTACCGATATCCTTGTATAAGGTAAGAGATGAACTCCCTTATCAATTCCCCTCACTTGGTTGATGAAATTATGGAAAAAAACTTGAAGAAAAATTTTGTTCTTTCCTTGCCTTGTGTTCGGTCAAGAAGGAATAAGAAGAAAAAGATAAAGTCTCATTTTGTCAACAAAAATCCTCTGCAAATTAAAAAAAAAAAAAAAAAAAAGAGGACAATTTTATAAACCATAAAAGTGGCATTAAATGGCGTTAATTAGTTGGGGTGACTAAGGTAGTGAGTTGGGCATGAGTTGAAAGATGTCAAGATGTTTCTTAACATGGCCTTATCTCATAATTTTTGTCTTCCTTGAGTGTGTGAGTGGCCAAATTTGGCTGATTTTCTCTCTTTTTTTTATTTTATTGAAATAAAGTTTGGACTTGGACTTTAAAATTAGATAAAATCTTTGAGCTTTAATTCTTGGATCAAATATACATTGATTTGGATTTGAAATAATATTTTTGGGCCACATTTGGTTGAAATAAAATTTTTGGTTGCTAAATCAAATTAATTTCACCATTTTAAAAATTTTTGGACAATAGTGATTACAATCATCTAAAACAGCGTCAGGGTTTTAAAATTTGAAATTAAGGGTTTGGAAATATAATTAGTAAAATCTTTGAGCCAAAATTATGTATTTAATAATTTTCGGGTGTAAAATAAATTTTTTCGAAGTGATAAAATATTTTTGATTGTGAGAGGAATCTCAAATTGATGAAAAATCGGTTGCTAATTAGAGTTTTTCTAAAAAAATATTTTAAAACATTTACTCATTAAAATCGAGGGTTTAAAATTAAATTAGAAAACTTTTCTCACTTTAAAATTTATTTAGGAAAATTTTCGGGTTGTTACATTGGCCTTCCATGCATCCTCTCACAAACTGATGGTATGATTGGTGGGACATCAACATTTGGCCACATGTCACTTCCATCAAGGGTGCCCATCAGATGATTGTAAGTCTTAAAAAATGTACTCTTTTTATAGCACTCATGGACATAATCTTTTGGAGTGTACCCCATGTAATAAAGCCCACTGATTGCATGGGCACAAGGTATGCCACTTAACCCCCATCTATGGTAGGAGCCTGTCGTTTCCCCCAAATGCACCCTAAATCTATTTTCAAAGCACCCCTCAACCTCAAATTCATCTCTCCTATTCCACTGTGCTATGAATTCTATTAACTTCTTCTTAAATTCTTCCAACAATTTGGTGATCTTAGGACACAAATCCCTACTATATCTCTCCATTTTGTCCCTTCTAACATGTATTCTTTTCATTAAAGTCAACTTAATCATCTCCAGCATGCTTATAATTGGTTTTGATCTGGCTCTAAACGCAAGTGCATTAAAGGATTCTGACATGTTATTTAGTAAGATGTCACATTTAGAGTGGGTGCTAAAATGTGACCTAGACCATTGTGCTGGGGGTCTTTGTACCAACCATTCATAAGCATTGATATCCTTCTACTTAATCTCTTTCATTGTCCTATCAAAATCAACCACCCTTGTCGCTCTAGCAGCTTTCCACAATAAGTTTTTTAGTACAAGCCCTTTGTGAACAAGTTCAAAGTTTTTGTAGAAATGCATAACACAGAACCTATGTTCATAGCCAGGTAAAAACTAGTTTATAGCATCAACAAGTCCTTTTTGTTTATCACTTATGATAGTCCAGTGATATGAATTACTCATGTTAAGAGCTTGCACCATTAACTCAACAAACCAATCCCATGTTTTTTTCTTCTCCTTTTCTACTATTGCATATGCAAAAGGATACATACAATTATTTGCATCTATTCCCATAGCAGTTAAAAGAACACCCCGAGCAGCACTCTTAAGATGATAGCCATCAAGACAGATCACAAGCCTACAACCCTCCAACAATCGCTTTTCAAAGCCCCCAACAAATGTAAAGTCTTTTAAACTGTGGTTGGCCATTAACGTGCTTACATTTTATTTTCACAGTGGTATCAGGATCAATTCTTTTAATCTATTCGGCATAAGACCAAAGCAACCCATACTTCTCACTGTCATAGCCACTACATCTTTTTAGCACCTTGTCTTAGCCCTGTACAACTGACTTTTGTCAATTACAAGTTTCATTTCTTTTTGCATGATTGCCATCATTGAATCAACTGGCCATTTTTTATCTGAAATTATTTTTTTCTTTGTAAACTTCTACTAGATATTTAAAATTGGCATGTGACACTCTCTGTAGCATAGGACATTTATGTTTACCACTGTATGTCTTCACTTGTAATGTGTCTTCACTTGCATTGTGTCTTCATTTTAGACTCCAGATTCATAAATTACCCATGGATAAGTCTTATGTTTTTATTTTGCTTGGACTTTAGTCTTTTCATTTATAGTGAAGACCACATCCCTCCCATTTTTAATTGCATGTTGCCTAATTGCCTGCCTAAAACTAGCTGCATCAAAAAAGCACATA
>JACFYI010003459.1:37194-52040 GCA_014898755.1 Handroanthus guayacan | reverse complement strand
CTCTATATATGTTGTTCTGCCTAAAGTTAAAAATTTTCCATGATGGTGCATTCTAATAGTAAACTTATCAGATGTAGGACTTGGTCAAAGCATATAAAAATAAGCTAAAATTAACATAAATCCAAGCAATTCCCAATACAGAATATAATACACAATAAACAAAATATAATACAATGCACAAGGGACAAAAGCACAAAACACACATGTAGTTTTCCACTTCTAAGTCAATGCACATTATAGACACAAAATAATACACACAAAAGAAAAGCAATAAATAAAAAAAGGCCCACATGCCCATAAACAACATCTCAAACAGTGGAAAAAGTGTACAAATTTTTACAAAGAGTATATTCCACCGGCACCCCTAACGTGCACATTAGTAAAAAAAAGACAAGAAAAGCCACCAAATGAGGGATCACCATGGGCTCCAAATAGGCAAGCACATTGAAAACTCACCAACCATAAAATGTCCTATATTAACTACTACTAATACACAAAATAGATAACAAAAGATTAGTAAAAACACGTACCGTAATTAGGTACCAGCATCCCTTCATGCATTTTTCCTTTCACATCATCTCGTATCTTCCATACCATATTCTTCTTCTCGCATCCAAGAAACCATAGACTTTGGGTTCTTCACTCAAAGCTTACAGAATTCCTAAATCTTAGTGTCAATCGAGTGACAATCTTGTGAAGGATTGCAAACCCTCCTTTTCTTTCGCAGAGTAAAAGCCGTAGTTCTCTCAGTTAGTAAACAATTGGGTTTTTTCACTGAAGGTAAAAAACGTGCCTTTTCAGTATTTTACATCCTCTTTTTTCTTATTTTTTCAATAATTTTTTCATCCTTTTTTCTTTGTTTAAACCATTTTTTTAATAATGCTTATAATTCAAATGACAGAATTACCTATCAAAAAAGTTAAATGACAACTTTAACCCTCAAAGGTCCATCATTGGAGGCATCTATGATCGAAAACTACTTTAGCTTCAATCAAAAACAAGCTTTATGGCAAAGTGTAAAATTTTGAATAGTTTGTATGGTGATTTAGATTGAAAAATAGTTTGGGGAGCAAAGTGTAAAAACATGCATAGTTTGGGGCTGCAAAGTGTAATTATCCCTAATAAAATCTATATATAAACATATATAATTAAAAAAAAAAGGAATGGTAAATAGGAAAGTACCAAAGGTCCAAACAAATATCCCTAATCCCTAAACAACACATTTGGTGACTTAGTTTCACTTAGGGTTAGTAGTAGTGTAGCACCGTTCATGCCACTGTCCATACCGTTCTTCAATCTTCAGTCTAATATTTTTTTACTTTTCCTTCTTCACTTATTCCTTAACTAATTGACACCGTCAGCAAGCTTTGCACCGTAACTCTGTAAGTCACTAAGTCCGTAACCACTGTTCTTCTTCAAAGCTTTGGAGTTTGGAGGTTGCACCGATTTCTTCATGCATTTCGAATTTGAAGCTTTCAAATTTAAGATTGTTCAAAGGTACACCCCTACAACACTAATTGTTCATATCCCTTGAGTGTCTAATTTTGATGAAATAATGTGTACTGTACGTTTTTTTTTTTTTTCTATTACATGATTTGAAATAGATTATTTGTTTAAACTTCATCATTGTCTTATAATTGATTATGTTGCATTTCTTTTTTGTGCTAAGTTGTCGGACTTATATGGGTCAAAGAGATTAGATATCTATAATGCTTCTGATATTGTATGAACAGAAATTAACCTTTTCTATCTAGGCCTATAAAACCTGATTTTGTGATGTTCTTTTAAATATTTTAAGGGGACTTTAAGTTATTGAGAAGCTGTTTATATGAACAATAATCCTATACATGATTCTTCTTTTGGCAATTAATTAGTTTGAGAAGTTAAGCAAAATATATTGGGAAACTTGGTACTCCAACTCCACACATAGTCACGAAACTTTAACTCTTAGTGTGATTTTTATTATGGCAGTATGATTATGCAACTAAGTTTTCAATTTCATTATGCTAGTTTATTATTATGCTATTGAGTTTTCATTAGACTAATGTCAGTGAGCATTAAATTTAAGCTTTAAATCAAAGTGTAATTTTTATTGAAATCTCATTTTGTGATTATGTAGAATGATGGATAGTAATTAATCACCTAATACTCTTGTGGGAAGTAACCAAGTTCCACCTGCAACTTTGAATTCGGGTGAAAAAACACAACAAATTCAATTGCTGCCTAATGAAACAAGTCCAGCAAATTCAGAAACACAAGATGTCATAGAACGTTCTAGTCTTAGCAAAAGGGGATTAACTTTGGAGGATTGGACACACTTTAAAAGACAGAAAATAGATTATAAGTGGAAGGCCGTATGCAAGTATTGTGATAGGAAACTTGGTGATGACAAGGTACTAAACACTTAGATGACCACATTAGGACTTGTAAGCTTCATACTGTGAGAGGCCCAAAGCAATCCATAATAAAAACTTTGGCACAATCATCAACTAATTTAGTAGGAGAGAGGGGTGAATCATTTGTAGTGGGTAACTACACGTTTAACCAAGATATTGCAAGAATAGAGCTTTCAAAAATGATTATATTGCATGAGTATCCTTTCTCAATAGTTGATCACGTTGGGTTTAGGTGGTTTTGTGATTCTCTTCAACCTTTATTTAAAGTAGTTTCTCGCAATCCCATGAAAAGTGATATAATCAAGATATATGAGATCGAGAAAACTGCAACATTGAAATTGCTCGAAAAGAATTAAAGTCACATTGCAATCACTGCCAATTTGTGGACTTCAAGAAATCAAAACAAATGCTACATGTCTATTACGGCCTATTTCATTGATGATAATTGGACTTTGCAAAGTAGAATTGTGAGCTAACCACTCAATTAATTTGTTTTAAGTAAGTTATGTTCTTTCTTTTATCTTTTTCTTGTGCATATTATGATTAATATTATTTTTGATACATATATATTTGTTCATGTTGGGTTCATTTATGTGCGCGCACCATATATTGCTGAGGTTCTTTCTGATTTTTGGTTGAATGTCCGTTTAATTGGTATTTAGATAGAAAGCTGTTGACCTTGACTGTTGATAATTGTAGCACTAACAATGCCATGATTGACCATGTTTTTTATAAGATTTTAGCTTCTTCATTTCCTTTGGGAGGGTCCTTATTTCATATGCTTTGTTGTGCTCATTTATTGAATTTGATTGTGAAAGATGGATTGTCAAGTATTGATAACTCTATTCAAAAAATTAGAGAAAATGTGACTTATTGGGTTGCAACACCAAAGCGAGAGGAGAAGTTTGTTGATACTTGTCATCAATTGAATATTAGTTATTCAAAAAAGCTTGCACTTGATTGTAGAACTAGATGGAACTCCACATATTTAATGCTTGCATTTGCATTAGCATACAAAAATATGTTTGGACGTTTTAGACAATTTGAGCCTCAGTTTAAGCATTCTCCAAGTGATGAAGATTGGAAAATGGCACTTGAAATTTGTGAAAAGTTGGAAATTTTCTGTAGTGTCACTGAGTTGTTCTCAGGTTCTTATTATCCAACCTCAAATGTTTATTTTCCAAAAGTTTGTGAAATTAGATTGTCATTGATCGAGTGGTTTTCTTCTTCTAATCCCATCATCAAAGCCATGGCTGAATTAATGATTAAAAAGTTTGAGAAGTATTGGGGTATGATAAATGGGGTAATAGCAATAGGGGCTATTTTGGACCCTAGGTACAAAATGAAGTTGTTGATTTATTTTTTCCTCTCATGTATCAACAAAATAGTGCAAACGAGCTGCAGAAGCTAAGAAAATTATGTGAAGATTTAGTTATTGAATATCAAGCTAAGGATAAGAAAAGTAGTGTTTCTAGTTTCAGTTCCGATATATCTTTGACTTTGACTGAAGTGACTTCTCTTGCAAAGAAAGAAAAATGAAAATGCAACTACTTTCAATATGTGAAGAAAACTTGTTTAGGAAATAATGTCAAATCAGAATTACATTGCTATTTGGAAGAACTTCTTTTGCTTGATAAATGAAATGAAGAAGAGTTTGACATATTGGGTTACTGGAAGCAAATTAGAGTAAAACACCCGACTCTACAAAGAATTGCAAGAGACTTTTTAGCAATCCCAATTTCTACAGTTGCTTTAGAGTCTGTCTTTAGCACGGGTGGTCGTTGTTTGGGTCCTCATCAAAGCAGGTTACATGTCGACACCATAGAAGCATTAATGTGTTGTCAAGATTAGTTACGAAGTTCAATGGAATGTAATGTTAATTTATAACCATCATTCTTTTTTAAAAAGTTTTTGCAATTTGATTTCATTTGAAAGTCAAATTTAATTTTATGATTGTTAGTCCTTCAAAAGTAAAAGCTCAATATAGTATAATGACTGAAAATCAAGATGATGATACGGTGAGAGAATATATTTTAATAATAGATTATAAGTTATTTCAATATGTTTTACGAATTTCTTCAGTTTGTGGGGTTTATCTTGTAGGCAAGTTATGTGTCAATATGAAGAAAATGAAGATTCTACGCATTGAATGGCTGTTGACTTTGCTGAAGCTTATTGAATTTACTATCATTTTAATTTGTTTTAGAATTTTAAAATTATTGAACATTTGAACAATGTCCTACAATTTCATGTTATTTTACTTTCCTAATGTATTTATGTGTTGTTATTTGTTATGACATTGTGTGAATTGTGTTGAAATATTGGATTTTAAATTGTTCATTCTACAAATTTTCGGCTTATTGAAAAGCAAATTTGCTACTGCCGACTGGAGTATTTTGAATTTTTTTGCAAATTTGGGGATCTTCGCGGGGATCTATGGGGACTCGAGGGCTAGGGATGGGGGGTAAAATTTTCCCTTGAAGGGGACCAAGGACGAGGAGCCGGATAGGGTCGAGAATGGGGAAGAGGGTAACTCCCCACCACCGCCTCGCGCGGGTGCCATCACTAATTGAGAATATAAATCTATAGAGATAGATTGAATAGGATGATGGGCCTTGCTCAGTCCACGTATATAGATAAAATAATCAAGAGGTTCAAAATGGAACAGTCCAAAAGAAGATACCTCCCTATTCAACATGGTTTATATCTCTCAAAATCTATGGCCACATAGACAGAAGAAGAGAGAAGCAAAATATCAAAATGCCCTATACCTTTACTATAGGTAGCATAATATATGCAATGCTATGTATAAAATCGGACCTAGTGCATGCCCTGAGTATCACGAGTCGCTGCTAATCCAATCACGGTGAATGTCACTAGACAACCATGAAAGTTATCCTTAAGTACTTAAGATGAATTAAATATTTATTTTAGTATACGTCAGTGGAGAGTTGAAACTTGAAGGGTTTCCGGATTCTAATTTCCAATCAAATGTAGAAATCTTTAAGTTCACTTCTTGATATTTTTTGCCTCAATGGCGGTGTAGTCAGTTAGAAGAGTTCCAAGCATTCGACTATGGCTGACTCAACCAAGAAAGCAGAATATATAGCAGCATTGGATGCCGTCATGGAAGGTGTTGGATGAAAAACTTCATCTAAAAGTTGGATGTGGTTCCTAGCATTGCTGACACGGTTGTTATCCATTACAATAACAATGAAGCCACTGCACAAGAAGAAGCCAAGATCTTATCATTGATCCAAGCATATACTAAGATGTTATCATTTGATCTGCAAGATCATCGGTAAAGGCGATGTTAGAGTAGAAAGAATTACCTCAGAAAATAATATAGCAGCTCTACTAACTAAACTCTTAATGCAATCGGTTTTTTGATAGACATCTTGAGAAGATGGGCCTAAAGACTATGGGAAATTAGCTTTAGGGTAAGTGGAAGATTATTAGAGTAGTGCCTCCCAACCAATTACATTTGGCTTGTGTAAAGCTATTTTTTCTAATGCAATCTTATTTTTTCAATTTGAATAAATGTTCGTCTTCATCTTATGCACATTATTTTCTAAAATATAATCGGATGAAGTCCTCAAGATCGCAGTAGACTATGGGACTTGATTATGCATATGATGGTGATCATGAAACAAGTCTCTATGGTCGTGATCTTAAAATATTCTAACCCCTAGAATCTAAAACACAAGAACATTTTAGATTCGAATAGTTTGCATTAGCAATATTCCACCAAAGAGTTGGTGTTTGCTTCATTTCATAGGCAAACAATGTATTGACACAGTGCATATTAACAGGTGCTTGTTAGAGAAAAATTCACAACTATAGAAATCCATTAGATAGCCAAAGCCGCTTATTGGCAATGGAATTTTCTTTAGCTTATGATAGTGTGTATAATTAGTCATTTGATTTGAGATTACATGGTTATCTTGTATATAAGTCTTTAAGCTCTAATAAATGACTCGACTTTATAAAAGGTCATATGAGAAGTTTATTGGATTCACTTGACTTATAGTATGAAGGCATTTGAGTTTCAACAACGGATCTATTTGCTTATCTCGTAGAATAGTTTATCTGCTATGGTTTTCTATAATGCTCGATTCCTAAAATCCTTGCGTAAGGTGGATCGACAATCTAGAAAGGTGTTTACAAAGATGAGGTCAAAACAAACTGATCATTAGGAATGGAATCATAGTTACTAAAATTATTAGGGTGCCGATAAATATCTTAACCCTAAACTATAATCGAGAGATAGAAAATAGAAGGAGCGTATTTGTATGAAACTCTTAAGCTAATGAGTTCACCCTAGAACTAATTCATTCAATTAGTCGGGCTCCACAACTTGAAGCTAGAACAATGATCATGGAGATAGAGTATTCTTGATATTAATAGAGATTAATTCAATGGTGGCTAATTAAAAGAGTTTAATTAATTGGAATATTGACATTAACTAAATTAAGTAGCAATTAGTTGCGGACTTATGCCTAATTAATTGGTGAACCCAAAAAGTCACCAAAAGCCTCTTGATTTTACATAGAGAAATTTGAAGATTATCTCAAGTGTTAGATAATTGGATAAAACTATCGTTGACTAATCCGATTGGTCAATTCAGCTAGATTATTTTATGTAGATAAAATTAACCTAATTAATTTAATGTGATAAATTGATTTTGACAATTAATTAAATATTAATTTAAGTCTTAGGTGGGGACGATTCCATGGAGCCGAATTTTATGATCTTTTTTTTTACTAGAATAATCCAATTAAATTAAGATGTTAATTTAGTTGGGTATTCTAAATTAAAGTCAACTTGGTAGGTCAAATTGACTCACTTAAATTGAAGTCAATTCAACTGTATTCTTATTTGGTAAGAGCGCACGCAATAATATTTTCGGCTTTGGCATTCAGAGAGGTTTGCTTTATATTATCATTAATTGTTGCATTCACTGTAGGTCTTGTGACATAGATTGGGTTCGTCCTTGATTGTTGGTATCAATGAACCTTTCATGATAATCATCCATGGACCGCAATCTCGAGGTTAGTACGCCTTTATATGGAGTGAACTTGCTTTAATACCACTTATTGTACAGAGTTGAGCATAAGATGGGAGATGAATTATGCTTCTTCGATTTTAAGCACAGCAGAACATACTTAGAAATAAATGCTCCTTGAACCTAATGATTTTGAACTTGCAGTACTTAAATAGATAATTGATTAGTAGTCAAAGTATTATGCAGTAAACAACGCAACAATCAGTAAATGCATGATAAGTAAAGTAAGTGATAAAGCAAGTAAAGAATACAAAGATTTTAAAGAGCTTTGGGATCAATTGATCCTAGCGCCTTATCTAAGTTTTTCAACATAGGATTTTGGGAATACAATTCACTATTTCTGATTTTTTTATAGAAGTAAATCATAAACCTATTATATAGATTTTTAAGGGAACAACCTTAACCATCTAGATTTTTGCATGAGCAATCTTGAGCCAAATTTTTGCAGGAACAATTTTAACCCGTAAGCCTTTAAGATATTGAAGGACCAAACTTCTGAATTTTGCGAGCTTAGTCAACAACTCAGTGCTTTAAGGTATTGAAGGATCAAACCTTTAACTTTTGCAGGATTGGCCAATGACCCGGACTCTTGTGGGATATTGTCCTAACCCAACTTTCTAAATTGCTAATGCCTAACAAAACGAGTGCTTCACCAGGAAACAAGTTCCTTGGACACTTTACCAATTTTGCGAGATAGAGTTCAAGCCTAACTTTTTATGATTTAAGTCTAACTGTTAAATAGTGCTTCCCAAATAAATAAATTCTTTCAACACTCCGACTCCAAGGAGAGGCCACAACCTTACATAGAGAGTTCAGAGATGAGTTTGATGAAGCTTACAAAGCTTTTACAACAGGTTTCACTCAACTCTCAACCTATACAGAGAAATCTACAAGATTTCAACATATAGAGTTGAGAGAACTTTGATTTTACTTGAGCGAACTTAAACTAGTGTGAGGGCAAGCTTCAATATGTCTCTTTTGAAAATCTTCATTTTTGAAGTCCACCTTGAGGTTTTCATAGACAGTTCTAGATTTTCCATTTTCTGGGTTCACTGCATTCTAGGCTTTAACTTTTTGCAGTTTTCTTCTTCTTCTTCTTCCTCTTCCTTTTTTTTCTTGGCAATCCTATTTTCAACATTTTTTAATTCTTTTTCAAAAATTTATAACCCATTTGAGTTTCCAACTCTTTTGGCGGGAGAATAGAGTACTTCCATCAATTGTTACGATGAATATTTCACAATTGCGACCCTTTGGCTGGTAATCCGTCCTTTCTTCAATCCTTTCTTTCAAAACTGGATTAAATTTTAACCAATGCTTGATCGTCCAAGAAAGATTACTCAAGAAAATCATTAGTAGAGGTATGTTGGTTTGTTATCATCAAAACTAAAATTAGACCAAAAAGGTCACCACTACATGTCTGATATACCTTTGATTAAGGAAATGCTATATATATTAAAAAAAAAAAAAAGAAAAGAAAAGATTCCGACCATAATTCTAACATTAATAGTTTACTTCAATTAATATAGGATAAAGACTAGAAACTTACTTCATAATTACATTATGCCATGTGGAAATTATTTTATCAAATTGAAACATGATATTGATTTTGACCAACTTAATGACCATCTATCATGAGAAATTATTGAAGGATGAAAAAGCTTAGGAAAATAACCGTGCTAGCTAGGAATATAGTGCGAGTACCATGCATTTAATTTTTTAAAACAATGATATTCTAGCTTTAGTACTCATCATTTTCCTTTTAAAACTTTTGTCCTTGCTGCACTGGATGTTCAGTGTTAAAACAATTTTTTAGTTTGATATTTAATCTTAAACTCAGCCTTGCAATTTCATAATAGGTATATAAATTAATATATGTGCTTGAATTCAAGAATTTATGAAGGGGAAAAAAAAAGACAGGTGGAAAAATTAAAATACGAAGTCAAACAAAACCAATTTAAAAATTGTAATCGTACTATTTTCCTCATCAAATCAAAAATCCAAACATAAAGTTATGAAAGGAAAACATCAGAGTGAGTACTTGTAAAGTGAAATATACAAAATAATATATTGTTGAAGAACAAAAGTGCAAGGAATAGTGCACTTAGCTTAATTCAAACATAATCAGAATTTGAACAAAAGAGCAAGGGGTGCTTTTTTTTTGTTTTTTTTGTTTTTTGTTTTTTGTTTTTTGTTTTTTGTTTTTGTTTTTTTTTTTTTTTTTTTTTTTTTTTTGATGAATTAGAGCAAGAGGGTGTTTGAAATTGCTTTCATTACCAATTTTTCAATTTTCAATGAGAGTGTTTAATAAGTAATTTGTTCTTTTGTTTAAACATATTTAAGTAAGAATTTGCTACCGGTGCACCTGTACTGTGTGTACATCTAATAATTTTTGTCGTTAAATATAATTAAATACATATAAATTTATATTATTGTGTACCAAATATAAATATTTTAACCGTATTGTTTAATTTTGACCATGTTTTAAAATTTTAAAATTTAAAATAATTCATTGATGTCTTATATTTTTAAATTATTAAAAAAATATACCTATGAATGAAATTATTTAAAATTTATTAAAATTATAGATTATCAGTATGTCTATTAACAAATTTACTAACCCTTCTGATACATTTAGAGGCATCTACTCATAAATTCATAATACTATGTTTTACAATTTTATTAATATTAATGGTAAATATTCCAAAATAATTAGTAATAAGATTGATATACATCAAAGATAATATTTAACTATACGTGGGTGGCTTTAAATATATGTACATATATATAGAGAATTATATGTGGGTGGGTTGGGTGGTAATGTAGTAGGCATGTTACATGTAGTTGTAGTTATTCTACAACTGAAATAAATAAAAACGTAAAATAAAAGGAGATGGCATTTTAGGTAAAATGCTTTAGGCCATACTAAATAAGATTCGAATTTTATTAAAAGAGATAATTAACTACAATTTAAAAGTACCTCATGTTTTTTTCATCAGAAAAACTTTGATGAAACTATTCTATTATCCTCATTGATACTGTTAAAATATAATATATGTGAAATACTAGTATTTCAAACATTAGAGCTGTGGAGTATCACCTTTCTCGCAAACACTTGATATCAGTTTTTTATTTATTTATTTTTTCTTTTAATTACAAATACTCTCAACTTTTTTATAGTGTTTGACATTGCTTTTGCTAATAGTTTTTAACTTATACCTATTGAAAAGTGCTTATGAGAATATTTGATAAAAAGGGTGTTTGGTAACGCTTCTGCTTTAGAAAGAAATGATTTTGTTGCAGAGAAGTTGAAAAGTTAATAGCAAAAGTTAGTAGTAAAAGTTGGAAATATTTGCAATTAAAAGTTAAAAAGTATTAAAAAGCTAACGGTGTTTGCCAAAAAGGTGATTTTCTATAGTTTTTATATTTTTAATTCATATGTTGTTGGAATATTTTTTAATTTCAAATTATAAAATACGGGTAATAAAATATTTTTATAAAACTCTTTTAACCAAAAAGCAAAAGCAGAAACCAAATTCACTTTTGTAAAAGCAAAAGTTACCTTACACAACAATTCTAAAATCATTTTTTGGTAACTAGAAGTTAAAAATTGCTACCAAAAACAATATCAAGCACCATTAGAATAATTTTTGCTCTTAATAAGGTGGATGTAAGTAAAAATAAGTCAATATTTAAAACCACATCAGTTTTTCTGTCACAGGGTTTTGATGAAGATTTTGATTTATCCTCATTAAAATTATGGGAGCATTATATTCGAAGGCAACATAATAATTTAAAGCATTAAAACCATAGAAATTCCTTTACAAACACCAGCTATTAGCTTTTATTAGTTTTTAGTGCTACCTTCTCAATTTTCCTCAATGAAATCACTTCAAAAGGAAGAAATGCCTAAACCCTTTGCTGCTCACATGAAATCACTTATTTCCAAGACCAAGTAATGTCAAATACACTTTTCCTTGAGAGAGAGAGAGAGATAGAGAGAGAGAGAAGGGTAAAATAAATTCAAATATAAAATAACCGAAACGAACTCTTTTCCTACATAAGGAGGCATACCTTGAGATCCTAGAAAAGTGTGCAAATCCATTCTCTCCGCTAAAATGGATTCAAACAAAGTAGCTGAAACTCCACTAAAAAGCCCAGCCAGTTACCTTAACTACATTACATCACTATTATTATCAAGCACATTAAAAAGCTAGTCCTAAATACCGATCCCAAAACATCACCAGAAAAGGAAAAGAAAAAATATATATGAAAAGCTAAAATAAATAAATTTGATAGTGATGACCAATAAGCTTAATTAGTCTCTAGTTAAAGCTGGTTTTGTGGATTAGATTGAAGGTTCTTCTTGGCAAGATTGTGCTTGTTGTTGTGCATCCAAACCTTGAGCACTCTTCTTTTAACGCCAACTTCTTGACAAAACTGCTGAACCACAGACTCCTCTTGCTTTTGTATCTTCCACCCAACTTTCTCAGCAAAATTGAGCATTTTCTCCTTTTGCTCCTGAGTAAACTTTGTTCTAAACCTCTTCTTAACCATCTGAGGTGGTCTAACCAGAACCCCACCATTTCCCTCTTCTTGCTCATCTGATTCAGAAGGCAAAGAACCCCCAATTCCCATGTTATAAGACATTAACATCTGGTGGGGTGCAGCTATTGCCCTTGAAGAAATAAGTGCCCCATGGGAAGAAGGAAGATGATGGTGATGATGATATGCAGAATCCGGTCCAAGATAGGTACCCTTATGATGATGGGCACCCATAAAGAGCTGCTTTCTACTTGCCATTCTTGGATTAATGACATTTTGGTAGCAATTTATGTGATCACAAGAAGAGGGATGCTCTCCTTCAACTTCTTTCCTGTGGAAGTTTCTGTGGCAATTGCAGGCAGAGCAAGTGAGAGCTTCCAAAGTGCCTTCTTCTCCACTAGGCATGAATTCTCCACAACCATCAGTGGCGTTTCCTCCCATGGCTGCTGCATGGTTTTTCAAGCATTCTCTGTATCGTATAACTTTTTTGAAGGGAACATGATCGTCAATGGTGGAGGAGGATATGGGGCCAGGACCATTTGTAGGGATGTTAATGTGATTGTGTGTAGGATCATGATGGATCATGTGGCCATGACTATGATGACCATGTCCACCACCATATGTACTGTTTAGTGGGATTGGCATCTGATCACCTTCGACTTCATGACTTGGTACTTCCATTCTAGCTACCTCCTTCTCTTTTCTTTTAATTACTTATTTTAGAAAAAAAAGAAAAAAGAAAAAAGAAAAAATTTGTGTTGCGAGTTTGGAGACCAAAAGGAGGAAGAAGACAGGATGGGATTAGAGGGCCTAAAATGATGATTTTATTAAAAGTGGTGATGGCTGACTTAAGACTTCCTAGGCGTCTCTTATTTTCTCTTTTAATAATCTATATTTTTCTTAATAAAATTGTCTACTCTTTATGAAAAAGCTAACAAAGAAGTCTGATCAGTTAATTTCCGATGGACTCCAAGAAAAGAAACACTTAAATAGTTAATTTGGAAAAAAAAAATAAAAAATCCTAAGCTTTAAACAAGAAAACAAGAATTTCAGCGAGGGGAGGAAGCCATAATAGCAAATCAAAATGAGAAAATAAACCTGTCTTACTCCTTGGACTCTTGTCTACCCATATTTCTTGAAAAGGAAACTAATCGAGAGAAGTGTCAAACTCAAACAGTTTTACCTGAAACAAGACAATATTGTTCAAAGATTAGCAATTGAGACAACAACAAAGGAGATCGAAGTTAGAAAACGGGAAGAAAGATCAAAGGAAAGTGGCAAGAAAGCTAGAGTAAATTAGTTTTAGGTAGCCTTCAAACACTATAACTCACAGTAGAAGCTTCAACTTTCACAAAACTTGGAGGGTTTTCATTAGTTAGCCCAAGAAAATTGTGCTATTTGGAAGAAGAAGTTTAAGGCGTAGAGAAAGTGAGAGAGGCAAAGAGATAGAGAGTTTTGCAGGCTGGTTTGGGAAGTGAATGAAGCACTAAACACGAGCTTATAGCAGTGTAGAGAGCCAAATAAAGGGTTGAGAGATGAGAAAGAGAGAGAAAGAAAAAGAAAAAGAATAATTTTTTTCTTTTCTTTTTTCTTTTTTTTTTGGGGGGGTCGGGGTGTTGAGAGACAAAGAGGAATTCAGTGTGTTTGGAGGGTGAAAAAAATAAAGTGGGGATAGTTGCTTTGCTTGCACTACTACCAGGCATCAAGTTTACGCCATATAGAGAGCAGTGTGTCAGAGAGTGGACAAGGACAAGGGAAGATGTGTGTTTTAGTGCGTGTTTTACTGTGTATACTTGTGTGTGTGCGCGAGAGGAGGAGGGGGAGCCCCACGGTATAATTCTTGAAAAGCAATGACATTTGAAATTAATTTTAGCTGGATAAATAAAAGTGTGTCAACAACTCACGCCATGTTTGGTAATTTTGGGAAAATTATTTTTGAGAAATTTTATTGCTATTGAACAAAAAAATAAAGGCTTATATATTTGATTTGTTTGTAGAAAGAGAAATTTTTCTGGAAAAATTGTATTTTTGATCCCAAAATATAGGTTTATTTGCAACCATGATTCCAAGCTTCGCATAATATTGAAACTTAGTCCCACAATTCAATATTTGGCTGTAAACTCAGTCCTACCGCAAAGTTGCAACGTGCACATGGCCGTTAAGTCAGACTTGGAAGGGAAAATTAACATCTATAAGTCAATTTGGAGGGAAATTTTAGCAAACCCTAATCCATCAATATGGACCAAAAATAAGGGCATATTATTTGATTTCTTTGTAAAAGGAGATATTTTGTATTGTAAATATTGTTTTGCAAATACTTCAATTTTAGAGAATTGATTAATACATTCAATTTATATATTATCATACATCAATAACTGTCAAAACAAATCTACTATAAGTTAGAAAAACAGCCTAATACATTAGTGTGAATCAAACTATTTGAGGTTATGAGACTTCCACCTTACTATTAATAAGGTCTTATTGGCTATAAATCTTCTATTTGATTGGTCAATTATGTTATGTTATAGTTTTATATTTATTATATATTATTATAAATGCAAGGGTTATACATTTATAATAAAGGTAATAATTAAAAATGTGCATATATTTAACATACATAAATATATGTAAAGATACTTCATTTGTGTGTGTGTGTATATATATATATATTTATGTAAAAGATGGCCAAATTCATCATCAAATATCTAAATTGTGTTGATGTGTAGGTCGCAAAAATGTTTATCGTGTGTTGTTTCAAGAATGTGGATGACACAAAAGTACTCATATACAATCTCATGCCCTTCAGCTTACGATGTGAAACAAAACTAGATATTAAAAATATA
>JACFYI010003459.1:10548-37148 GCA_014898755.1 Handroanthus guayacan | reverse complement strand
AAAAAAAAACGCCATGCCTAGAGTGATGAACTTGTCTAAGGAGAACCATTGCTTATAATCATGCTAATAAGCTTCACATAAACTACTTACCAATTTTGCTGAGGCAAAAGCTGTTAGTAATCTTACTTTTCTCCTTGCACTTTTGCATTGTTTTTTAAGGTTAACACGATCCGCTTCATCTCTAGTACTCAACCCTTTTTCGCTTTTATCTTAGTTGAAGTTTAATAGCCCGGATTACGGGCTTGTAAAGATGACCACACTTTGATTTTTGTAAGTACCTTAAGGTAATTAAGAGGGCTCATTTAAAAAATAAATAAATAAATAAAAGATAGGGGACAAACATTCTATTACTAAATAATAAATTAACCCTCTTGAATACGGGTTTATCATAGCTGTAAAATGCCAACTAAAATTGTACTAATATATAAATTACAAGCTGTCACTGTAATTTCATGCTCGTGTTCATTAGATTGAAGCTCTTCAGCTTAGAGATTATGCTATAATGTTACATGAATAATTAATAATATGTATTATAAGGTATCACTAGTAATATGTTATAAGTGATAATAATTTTTGCTTTCTTGCGATCTAGTGTTTGAAATTGTCGCTATAATAATTAGTGATATATGTATAGTGACAATAAAAATTTTCACTCCAATTTGGCAATAACATTTTTATTGGCACTTCGTTCTTACTATAGATGTGTCATTAGTCGTCTCTCATGACAATTTAAATACAATCAACACGTACAATTATATCTATTAAAATCATTATATGGCTAAACCCCTTTTTCTGTCACTTTTTATACATATAATTAATGATAATTTTTACATTATCACTTAATTTTTTATCATTCATATCTTGTAGTATATCTAAGTTATTATCACAAGCAATTCCAAACAACTTCTTTTATACAAAATTATGGATAGAAAAAATTTGGACTACCACAAAATATTGGTGTGTGAAGAAACTGTGGCACGACAAAATTTAACTGCATTCCTTGTTTACAATATATTTTATAATATATTATATTTATTTTTACCTTAACTAAAATATAAATAAGATATTAATTAATGGTCCAAGACCCAAGTAGTAGGAGATGTGGATAACCGTGCAAATCCTCGACATGCAAAGCAAGGCTTTCCGTGTCTCATTATGTCACTCATGACATAGTTACAGCCCTAGTTAATGCAAAACTACCCACATAAAGACTAACATTGACCAATATCTCGTGCGACTGCAAGTACCTTCTCCCCTCATTTATTCATATAATTTCTGCTAATTAATTAACAAAACCTTTGTCTGCTACCATTTTCTACACTTAAATCTTTAAATTCAACCTCCTGCATTGCATGCTTGGTTTCCATCTGCAAATGGTAAATTAGTCTTGGACTTCGGTTGATTAATAATTGAATATTTAATTTCAAATTGCCTTTCTGGTTTAATTTCGTCATTTTCCGGGCCATGGGCTTCTCGTTTTCTCTTTGAGCAAAAACCTAGTATTAAGTCACAATGACTTTCATTTTATCATGTCAAGTGATAATAATAAATTTTATTTGTCACGATATAGCTTAATATATATATATATATATTACAAAAAGCGTAGGCATTTGCTATAAAAGAAAAGAGAATGCTACTAATTAATTTCGTATCCAAAGGTACAAATTTTCTATAGCAAATGTATATTTTGAAAATGACAAATTAAAGTTGTCAACTAAGGTCAATTATTTGTTAGAGTTAGCTACGAGAACATCAACTTCAAATTCGGCTATGGTCAATTCTCATTAGATACTCTTCTAGCTAGATAACTTTTAGCTACCAAAGTGACAATATGTAATAATTTTGTTACATTAAAAATTAACATTTATTACAAAAAAATATAGTTAATTTATAGCCCTAGCTACGAAATAATTTTGTAGCATTTCTTTTATAGTGTATGCTTATGTATAGTGATAGTGACAATAACTAATGTTTGAAATTATCAATATAGACAATTAGTAATATATGTATGATGACAATCTAATTATAACAAAAAATTATTACTACAATTTGGTGACAAGTTTTCATTGGCATAAGGCTATCACTATACATGTATAACTAAATGCCAATATATAATGGCAGTTTCAGCATAATTGTTTTAACTATTATATTTATTAAAATCATTTTCGTAACAAGACATAATTTTTTGTCACTTTTCACATTATCGCTTAATCTTTTTGTCACCCATGCACGTTATATCTTTTTATATAGTGACATCCACCCAAAAAATCTCTCTTTGCTAGACTGGCCGGATGTAAATGTGCAATTTTTTCAAAAACACAATTATTATTATTATTATTATTATTATTATTATTATTATTATTATTATTATTTTGATACAGGAATAGTTACCTCAACACTCTCAAGGTTTGATCTTATAAATACACCCATGCAAATTGAATAATTACAATAGTACTTCCTACAAAAAAATTTAACGAAACTTGTGTAATATTTTAACTTTAACATAAGCCAATCAAATATCAACTGGATTGGGAAGCAATTGAAGTAAATGATTAGTGGTGTAATTGATCAAGGACAGAGAGGGCAGCATTGCTATTTGCTAAGCAGGTCTTTTAGCTTAAAATAGGAGGGATAGGCTGTTGGGTTATTTCTTCAGCCTACAGACTTCCTATTGAGGGGTGGGTGGGTTTAACCCAGAAGTACTTTTGACATTTACTTGTACTTGATTGAAATACCTTGCAAACAGTTACCTTATATTCTGTGTTTGCATGTGACAAATGATGTCCTCTTGGAATGCAAGGTTAATGCCATTTCATTTCATCACATGAGAGGTCCACTCTTTTCTTGATGAGCGAAAAAAAATGATTTTCACTAGAATTTTTTTTGGGGGAAAAAAAAGAATATTATGGCTATTAATTTGTAAGATTACTCTTTTCTTTGATCAAGGATTTAACCGAGGAAATTAAAATCAGTCTTTTACTAATTTATCTTTAAAATATTGATATAATTCATGATCATTAGTTTCAACATGTACGTAAATTTCTGTTAATTTGCTATATCAAGTTTGACATTTGCTGAATGAATTAAAATATACACTTCAAGCCATGATTGCGCACCTGTGCTGAGGAGGCATGATTGGTTTTATATAGCGTATGAGAAGCCAAAGCATAAGCATTTGATTTGATCTTTAATTTTTAATTTTTTAATAGATTGCCTTTATTATCAACCCGAAATGACAACTTTAAATTGAAGATCCGCTGATCAAAATGCTAAACTACTAAATCCCCTTCATAATATTAAGTTTAGATAATACGTGTCTCAAATACTTGGGCAAATTCTTCACCTAAAAGTCACTCACTGTGCGATTTGGTTGCTCGTACAAGTAGCCAACCTAACCGACGTACACGAAAGGTGTCTTGATTTGGGAAAATTTAGTAAAGTCACTACAAAAAAAGGTAATTTTAATGGGGATTAAAATTAAATTTAGCGGGGGGTTTTTAACCTCCGCTAATTCTTTAGCGGCGATTCCCGAAACCCCCGCAGTTACGTGTCCTGCTAATTCTTGATAGCGATTTTGGAACAACCCCCGCACCAAATGCCGCTAAATGTTACGTATTTTGCGAGGGTTGCGTATGTAATTTGCAGGGGTTCTAAACCCGTACTACATTGAAATCATATTATTTCAAAAACAATTTTTCCCCTTTTTTTTTCCCACCTCCCAATTCAAATTGTTTGGATGATTTTATCACAATCTTGTACCAAGGCACCAAACCAAAATTTCCAGAGACTCCAACAAACCAAAATTCAATACCAAATTCAATTTCATAAAATAAGCTCTCAAAAATAATGTGTCAATATTCAAATTACCAAAACAAATACTCAACTTCGTTTTGTGTTAATTTACTAGATCACTTTGTGCTTAATAAACATCACACTTAGTAGCTAGTAAAAAGTTTATTGATCTTGAGTTCTAGCACTTGATGATCTTCTTACAGGAGAATTGTGAGATTCATGTTGACTATCGTGCAATTGTTCCTGTGGTAAAAAACAATAAGTTAGAAATCAAAGCTTCAATTTGTGCAGGGATAAAAATGTAAGAGTATTTCATTTGGTTTTTTACAATACCACCACGCCAGTTCATTATTACATAAGTCAACCTATTCCTTCAACAAACGCGGGGTCCATTAATTAATCTAATTTTTAAATTTTCCCATAAATTTCACCTAAAATTCTCCACAAAATCATTAGGTTGAATTTCATGTTATAACAGAATTGAGTTGAGATAAAACTAACCAATCTGTCATATAAATATATGATCAAAGGTAATTTGGTGTCAATTTATTCGTTCGACAGGAGGGAAGCACATACCTGCGATAGAGGATCAAAAGCAAAAGCAAGCTCATCCAGAATCTTTCCTTCTTTAATCACATTGTAGGTCTTGAATGCATTTAAAGTACTTTTCAGTTGAAACTCCAATTGGCCAAGCCTATCTTCATTTTGGGCTTTACTAGGGCCGCTGTTTGATGAAGACCCACACAAACCACGAAGACGGAGGCTTGTGTTTCTAAATGAAGATGTGGGTGTCATGTCAACCCCATGCATCGAACTCGTCCAGGGTGCTCTTTTCCTAGGGTCATGCCAACAGCATCATTAGGAGAAATAATGAAATTGGTGGCAGGATCTTGTCTCATTTCTTCCTCAATTTTCTTCTACATGAAAAATATATATAAGTTGTTTCTCAATTAATTAAAATAGAAAGTCACTACATTATAAAAATAGAACTTATGCCTTGTTCCTTCGCCTTATCATTCACCCGTGATCCATCTTGACGTTTATGAGTTGCAAGAAATAGATGACCACGACCAATTGGATGTCCATATTCAATCGACTAAAGTTTTCAATGCAACACAATAAATATAATTAGCTATTGGCATTTAATTTTGAAAAAATTAGACATTAATAGATCCAATTATGATTACATACCATCTCATGCCTTCTTCTTGCATTAGATTTTGATCCTCCGGTGTGTGTCACTATCTGCTTCTTCCTCCTCTCAGCATTTTTCAAACAAAGTGCCTATAAATATTACAATTACAACAATAGATACATAAAACTAATCAACATCACATAATAGTTTTATTATTTATTTAAAAAAAAAAAAAACTTATAATGTTACCTGTGTCTCTAGATGTAAGCGATGATCAACATAAGTGGCCCATTGATCTTGACCAATGCCATCTAGAACGTTGCTTATAAGCTCATTTCTACTCTTTGTAGGATCATAGAACTCATTTCAAATTGTAAGCCTATTTGTAGTCTATTTCTTTCCAATAGATTGCATAACATACCGCTTAGCCATACTCTCATTTATTTCAAAGCAAAATCGAGGCTTCAAGAAAATGAATGTCAAATTCTCATAATTTCATCCAACTATATACTAAAAATTACTAGCAACTAGTAAAGCAATGTTTAGCTACACAAATATCATACCTTAATTGCATTATCCCAACAATGATCAAGGTAAGACTTTGGCATATTTCTCCATGTTTTAAAGTTGATCGGAAACATAGAAGAATCAGCAGCCAAATTTCCACAAAATCCTGCAAGAATGCCTTGTTTTTCTCCATATGAAGCATATTGATCGTCAAATTGGACCACTATTTGTACTCCAAGCGGTAAGTGGAATACATCTCTCACTTTTAACTTAATGATCTTAGTAGCTCCTTGGGAATCTACAGTGATAGTATAATTAAGAATTACAACATATAGCAAATGTTCCATGTTTCAGGTAAACTTATATACCTCTTGTTTGAATCGTCCAAAATTGCTTTGAATCACGTCTAGCATGATTCTATGGTTGACTTGCTGATTGTGCTTCATTCAATTTGCGTAGTGAGTGGAGGGAATACTGGACTCTCATTTTCATTTTCAACTAAAGCTGATGGGTGTAGTGGAGCCTGTGGTGGAGCTGATGGTGGAGGATCATGTAGTGGAGCTGATGGTGGAGATTCATGTGGAAGAGTTGCGTGTGGCATTTGTGTTGATTTGTGTGTATTTTTTAAACGCTTAACCTTTGGCATTGCTGTTATTAAAAAGAAACAAGATTATATATAATAATCATATAAGGGAAAATGACAAATAAATCTTACTGAGAGTGTTAGATTATACATATAAAGAAACATATGTAGAAAAACAGAACATATAATGACTAACCTTGTTTGAGTATCCAATAAAGTAGATATTATAGCTTTTTTATCAACCTTTGCAATAGCAATCAAAGCCTGAAAAAATATTAAGAAAAAGTAAAGATGAATACACTATGTGATATATTACATATAATACGAACATGTTTATTGGCAAACAGTTTGTAATTATCGAGATATAACTAATAGAGTTAGAATCAACATACAAACTCATTTATTCAATTACTCAAATATTTGCTCACCCATTTCCATTTCACTATCAGTATCTGCCCTAACTTTATCTCCATCTTAATCAACCCTAGCCAATTGAATATCTTCATTCTTAATGTCAAAGAAGCATTGAAGATCTTGCTGCTGGTATGGCCCATTTTCATATACTTCATCTTCATGATCCTCACTCATTTCATACAAATCTCTTGGTTTTAGATGCACAACAACATTCCAATCTTCATCAATCTCATCTTTTATATAATAGACAAGTTGTGCTTGTAAAGCTTCAATGTAAGGATCGTGCTCTTGACATTCGCTTGTATGAATCAAACTTAAAAAGTTTATAGAATTGAAGCTCCAATGATCCTTTCTAAACCCTCTCTCTCAAGTGGTGTCAGCCTATTGACATTTGAAAAGGGATACAACAAAATGACCATGGTAATTAAGCTCAATGATATCCTCCAGCTTTCCGCAATATGGCAAATCTGCTTGCCTTATATTCCCATCAACACTACTTGCAACACATGTGGTATTAGAAGTTAGGAATACTCTACTGTTTTGGGTTTTCAATCCATTCTCTCAAGCTAAAGTCCTAAATTTAAATCCATTCATGTTATATGCTGTGAACCTTCTTGCTTCTATAGTTGGACCTTGTGCTAGAAATTTAAGATCGACTGGAATTGAGCTTGTTATGTTTGGATTCATAATCTAAAATAAAAAGTAATTTCTTGTTATTGTAGAACAATTTAAAAAAGGATTTAAAGTAATATAATCATGCAGTGTTATTACTTACTAACCCGTCTAGGGAAGCAATCAACAAACTCCTTATTAACTCTCTTTTCTATCTCAGTGGTTGAAGGTCTTCAACCTCTTGAGCTCTTTCTTATGTATTCTTTAAATTCACTACACATAATAAATATATTATTACTAATGTGCATAACTAGCTGATATTAAATTATCACAAAAATTTAACCTAAATACTCACGAAATAAATGGCTGCACTGCTGAACAATTTAGCAGCACATATTGATAAGCTTGTAGTTCTTCCAATGGAGTTAAAGTGAAGCTTAAAGTAGATCTTACTGGTTTACCAATGTGAGGAAATAATGAGGATGCTTTGCTAGTCATTAATGCATCATTCGATTGATCATTAACACGTCTCGGTCTCATAATAGCATCTCAGTCTCCTCAAAATACCGTGAACAAAAAGTAAGGGCTTCTTCAGCTACATAACCTTCAGCTGTAGACTTTTTTGGTTGTGCCTTATTTCGAACCAAAGACTTTAAATAACCTAAATGCCTATGTCAATATTTGTAAAGAATTAGTAGATTTATATGTTAATAAAATATTAACTAAAAATTAACAAAAAACTTGTTTACCTTTCAATAGGATACATCCATCGATAGTGCACAGGTCCTCCAAGCATTGCCTCATCAACTAAATGAATGGTTAAGTGAACCATAATTGTAAAGAATGATAGCAGAAATAACATCTCGAGATGGCACAAAATGAGTGCAATTCGATCTTGGAGCTTCTGAAGATCTGAGAGACTTAGACATTTCTCACAAATTTGTCTAAAGAATGAGCAAAATTCTATTATTATTGCAGCTGCATTCTTTGGCAACACATTGCGAATCGCTAAAGGTAACAATGCTCCATAATGATATGAGAATTGTGGCTTTTCAAGCCAAAGATCTTTTTATGTTCCAAGTCAACACATTGGGAGATGTTACTTGAGTAGCCATCCAGTACTTTAACACTCTTTAAAGTGTTAAGAAACTGTTTTTTCTTTGAATTCGAAATTGTGAAAGCTGCAAGTGGACATTTTCCATTCTCTTTCGGCTAAAGTTCTCTCCTTAAACCCATAGCTTTTAAATCTTTACGAGCTTTGCGATGATCTTTTGTCTTCTTTTTCTCATTTAAAAAAGTGTATAGCACATTGTCACATATATTTTTTTCAATACGCATAACATCTAGATTATGATATAACAAGTTAAACTCCTAGTAAAGGAGTTTGAAAAATATACTCTTTTTTCTCCATTGTTGAACTTCTCCCTCCCTGGCATTTTTTCTCATCGGTCTTTTACCTTTACTTTCTTTTGCTCTATCATTCAATTTGGATGCAAATCCAAAAATAACATCAATATTCTCCACTTGTTTCATAATATCAAAGCCTGATAATCTAATCGGTGGATTTCTTTCCTTTGTATTGCCATTAAAGTGAACCTGATTCAGTCTGAACCTGTGGTTTCTTGTCAAGAAACGTCGATGGCCCATAAAGCACCACTTCTTGCTAAAAGGAAGTCGACAAGGCTCTCTATCAAAGTTACAAGTTGGACAAGCAAGGCCAGTATATTTATTCCACCCACAGAGAGTACCAAGACCAGGAAAGTCAGTGATTGTCCATAAAAGAGTTGCTTGCATTCTAAATATTTCATTCATTAATGAGTCAAAAGTATCCACACCTTAATTCCATAACTCATTCAACTCTTTGACAAGAGGTTGTAAGTACACATCTATGCTATTACTGGCCATTCGTGGACCTAGAATGATCATTGAAAGCATAAAAGATGACTGCTTCATACACATCCAAGGAGGCAGGTTGTATGGAATCAGAATCACCGGCCAAATACTATAGTTAGTACTCATGGCTCCAAAAGGATTGAAAACATCAGTAGCAAGCGCAAGCTGAACATTTCGAGGATCTGAAGCAAAGTCAAGGTGCATTCTGTCAAAATGTTTCCATGCCTCAGCATCCCTTGGGTGCCTAATCAATCCATCTTTATTATTATCCATGGCATGCCATCTCATTTCTGTAGCAGTCTTAGAGCACATCAATAATCTCTGCAGCCTCGGTTTTAATGGAAAACACCATAAAATCTTTGCAAGTTTCTTCTTCTTCTTTTTATCACGTGCAAACATATCATCTCTATGCTCTTGTGTATTTGACTTCTATCTAGAAGTTTGACATCTCTTGCATTATTCTCCTTCGGCATCTTCTCCCCAATATAACATACAATTATTTGGACATGCATGCATTTGAATATACTCAAGACCAAGTTTGTTAATAATTTTCTTGGCCTCGTAGAATGAATTTGAGATCCTTGCATCCTCAAAGGCATCTTTCAGCCACTCTAATACCATAATCATTGCTTTGTCACTCACTCTACATAAACACTTTATGTGTGAAACAATTTAACCAAAAATTGTAACTTTGAGTATTTCTTGTACCCTTGATATAACTCTTCATTTCCATCTTTGAGTAACTCATAAAAGTCTCCAAAATCTTTATTAGATTCACCATTTAAAACTTTATCTCTACCCACTGGTTGTTCTTGTTGTGAAGTATTAGACTCAGTGACATACTCTTTTGAAAGCCCAGATGCTTCGTTGATCATTATTTCCATAGGATTATGAGGATTTATAGGCTCTTGCATAATATTTGTGCTTGTAGAAGGCTGTTGTACAACCTTTTCACCACGAAATACCAAATTTCATAAGTTCTTGGAAAAGGCTTGCAAATCAAATGATCACGTACTACATTTTTTTTTTTTTTTTTTGCCATTTCATGAAACCACACTCCAGACAAGGGCATTCAATTGCATCTTCAACACTACCATTTGCAAAGGCAAAATCTCAAAACTTATTTAATCCATCCAAGTACTCAGGAATGTTGCGTGGTTTTGTAATCCATGACTTATCAATCGACATTACAAAAAATCTAGATTCAAAAAGTACAAGGTCCACGAAAATCAAAATCTAAAATATTATGTAAACTAATAAAGCATAACCATTATTTATAAACAAACGGAAACACTTTTTGATGATTGAAGGTGATTACCTTGCTTTTATAGAAAAATGAAAAGTGTCACCAAAGAAAACTACAGCTATGATGGTTGCCCTGCCACAATCACATTTAGGTAAGACTCATTTAAAAAAAAAATAGAAAAAAGAATACAATAATAGAAAAGGAAAGGAAAATTAGAAGAAAATGAAAATTTGATAATAGTAAATAAATCAATGAATTATTTATGGAATAAAGTTAGGCATGAAATTTATATTAAAGCATGAGTAACAGAGTGAAGAATCTTTTAATTCTAGATTTAAGACTTTAGTTAATATGTGTAATAGAAGCAAAGCATTTGTGACGACTTTAGTACGGGTAAATGCGCTAATCATATGCTTTTAATGTGCTACGGAAACTCATATTAAAGGAACATAAGCTAAAGACATGAATACAAACGTGGGACAATGTGGAATAAAGCTTAAGTAACTCTCCCCACAAATATATTTACATATACAATAATAACGATAAAAATTAAAGAAACGGGGGGTGGGGGGGATGAATGGCCAGGGGAAGGCTGAATGAGTGATTCTTCCATTAATTTACTCATGTGTTCTTCTCCTTCACTAGAAACCACCAAAAGTGAGATACAGATTAATACGCCTGCATTTCACAATTTATATAACCTATATATAATATAACAGATTAACTTTGCAATAATCATGAAAACATAAATCATTCTTTACTTTATATAAGTACAACTTCTAGCCTAGCTTCACTTCATTTCCTTCACCTTTCTCTTTCAGATTTGTAAGAAAAAAGCTCAGGACCTTGTCCTTCAACTCCCACATATTACTATACCAGGTTAGTGAAAAACTACAAAAGTTCAGGATTCAAGATTTTTTCTCTGTTCTGCACAAGTATATTATTATTGATTTCTTAACACGTAATACAAGACATCTATAATACGCAACAATAAAATTTTTAAATGCATAAACTGCATTTGCACAATCATCATTTCTTGATAATATATAAACTAAATTTATTCAATGTAGAATCTCTACCGCATATGAAAAGGATACTATTGGTAAACTACAATGATAATTCTATATCTAGAAAAATGAAAATAAAAATTTATCCCAAATAAAAATTACAAGCATTCATACCCAAGACTGTCTCCAACCAAGTAAGAATATATTCAAAAATATGAAGGAATACATAAGAGGAGAGGCATAACAAACTCCTTTACCAGTCCACAAAATTTTTAACATAGGCCAAAAAGGTTAATTATCATGAAAATATACATCAATGTGCCATAGTAGATATTTATTTTGGTAACAGCATCTTCTAGAAACTACAACACCAAATCACTATAAGTTAGTTGCCTCTTGTCCTCCTCTTCTTATCACCTAAAGCTAAAAGTTAATTTCTCCTATCAAACAGCAGAATATTAACTCTAATTCACTGTGTGGGTCAATTGCTAATCCTCAAAGCCATATATACTGTATAAATGGCCATAATAAGCAAAAAGAAGCAAGACCACAGGATAAATCCATATTGTATATTTAGAAAAGAAGTTAACCCCCTACTCAAATCCCGACCCCAGCACGTATACTACAAAAAATGCCAAACAAGTCATTCACAATGCAAACCACTTTCTTGTATTCCTACTAAAGAATATTGCATATAATCAATGCTAATAGATTCAAGCTTACGAGAAATTAAAATTATAAAAAAGAAAATCCTCTAATATGAACTCTAAAAATAAAAACCAATATATAAATGAATGGGCAATCTGTAACAACATACTTGAACTTTGATATTTACTCAAGAAGCAAGAAATTTTCCAATAGAAAATAATTAGAAAAACACTACAACAAGAGAAGACTTTAATGGGTTTCTTAACAGGAATGGGGATGTACAGGATTCAAAAGCCATAAAAAATAAACATTGAATTTATACCAAAATATAAACATTGAGAAGAAATCTTCAGTATTTCAAATATCAATACATACCTTACGGGATAAATCCTTGGGAGTTTAAAGAAATCTCTAGAAAAGAAAGATAAAAGAACGGGGGAGAAAAGAGAGGGAACTTGGGTTTCTTAACATGAATGGGGACGTACGGGATTCAAAAGCCATAAAAAATAAACATTGCATTTATACCAAAATATAAACATTGAGAAGAAATCTTCAATATTCCAAACATCAATACGTACCTTACGGGGTAAATCATTGGGAGTTTGAAGAAATCCCTAGAAAAGACAGATAAAAGAATAGGGGGAGAAAAGAGAGAGAAATAGGGGGTGAGAAAAAGATATCAATCTGGCGGGAGAGGAGAGAGAGAAATTAAGTGAGGGAATTTTCTGAAATAAGATTTTAGGGCGCCAAATAAAAATTCAATAATACATAAAAATTAATGGCGGTTTTAAACCCCTGCAATTATTATATATATTTTTTTTAAACATATACCTTTTTTTGAAAAATAAATATAATTCTTAAATAGGTCAAATTGCTACAAATTACTCAAAATTCCCACTATTTGCACTTTATTCTATGAGAGTTGTTAACCCCCACAAAATATTGTATTTAGCAGGGGTTCACAATAACATCTGCTAATATACTTATTTTTTGTAGTGGCACAAGCAAACGCACCCATAATATCAAGTTAATATGGCAAAATAAATTACGAGAGCCCACCTTCCAACCTTGTAATCATATTACTCACACAAATAAATTACACAAGAACAAGGCCTGCACACAAAACTCACGTCTCTTCATGCAACTTAGCCCATAAAAACATTTATATGAGTTGTGAGGTCATCCAGAGTATTTATACTTATACTCAAAAATTATTTTGACATCCCCAACAACAAAGTAGTCCATTGACATATCAAGATAAAAATCCCAAAACTACCAAGAATATCAAATCCTACAAAAAATAGAACTCCTAGCTAATTTCCTTTTTCTAACTTTCTACACATTTTGGGAAGTCTTTCTTTGTTTAGACTTTAGAGTCTTTTGCGATCCATCTTCATATAAGTCCGACTGCAAGACCACGTTTGCTGCCAATTGGCTCACACTCACCCAACGTTCACTCGGTAAGTATTGCCCAAAGCAAGTATTTTGGGTTTCCACCCATCATGCGCATGACTTAGCCACAATCCAACGTCCCTTTGCACAATGATGTGCTCATTATGTTCAGTCCTTCCTTGTAATCTACTTCGTCTTTTCTCACACATAAAGCCGGTATGCGCTATAGGCAACCACTGCACCTGTGACCCATCGGCTCCCAACGCTCAACGCATGCAACAACCAGCCTGTGCATTGATCGCCCTATAGTTATTACTCAATGTTTCTTTCGTTCGCCCACATATTTTACCTGATGGTATTGATGCAATCGTGAGTTTTGCCTATCAGCTTGTCTACATGTCTGCACACTCCGTAAATGCCCACAAGCTTCCGCTACTAACATTCCATAACAATATTTGTTCCACACAAAGTTGACACACTTCGCGCACTAATATGTTAACTCGGCAGTGCTTACATCTTCTTATTCAAAAGCGGATAACAAAACTTCTGCTAGAAAAAACTCAATGTCCTCATCAGAAGTTTTCTAGCTGCCACCAACTTGTTTCCTCAAATAACTCTCTGCAAACTTTTCAAAAACTTCAAACTTGTTGAGGCCACTAGAAAAGTTAACCACACACTCCATCTTTCTTTTGCCTTAATGATGCTGCCCAAGCCCCTATTTTATTCATAATTATTTAATTTCATAAATCAATTAGTCTCCAATAGAACATCTGCATGCATTCGCCAAATACATAAATGTAAGTATTTATAAGATTTTGTGGGTTACCTTAATGAATTTCAGCAATCCAACTTTTATTCCTGAACTAAGTTCCAATCCTCCAAGACTGAATTCTGCTAAACAAAGTTATATTTAACTTGTTTTCTATTCGAGCTCGAAGCCATTCAAACTTCCTCAAGTTAGAATTTTCTAGCAATATTTTTGGATGAGACAGCCAACCTGCATTATCCAAGTGTACCGCTTGTCCTACTTGGCAACACACCCCTCAATGCAGTGAAGAGCAACCTTCACTGCATCTCCCAACAAAAGTCACTCACATTCTGTCTAAAGTTTTCCCAAATGCATTCTTTCCACAAGAATGCTACACATCTACACCACAACCAAAACATGAAATAAATATAACAACCTCAGAAAAATTCGTTACTCGGTATAACTATTTTCTTAAAATCATCAAGTGGGACAGTTCACCGTTTCTGCTCGTGCTAAGGATCAACGTATAGCTAAAGTTAGCCCATCATTAACTAGCTTTGCCCTGACCTTTCTCAATTTCAATGAGAGAGTTATGGTTCCAACCCAACACTTGAACATGCCTTCGGATTCGGATAATTTACCACCATTAACATTCCCATCGAATATGGCCTATTCTCATCTTTGTCCTCATTATTCAATTCAGCCACTAGTGTGCTCTCTAGCTTAGGGCAAAACCGCATAAGATGTCTTTCATTCCCATAAATAAAACAACCTTTTTTAGCCTTACTCGCAGTAACTATTTTACGTAGGCCTATGGCATAGTAGTTGTTTCTACTTGCTTCTAGAAATTCTCTTTGCTAGTTATCTCATTGTCCAATCCAACATCTTTCTTTCTGAGATCAGTACGATTCGAATTCCTTAAGATGCTATAATCAACTGAACAATAAGTAGCAACTATAGGTGTTTGCACATACTTCACGCCCTGATGACATAACTCGACTTTGCCCGAAGTTGTAAACGAACCATAAAATTAAATACCTTGTCTTGCTTGAACATATCTAACATCTAATAATATTGAGCTGAAACTTTAAACATATTCATACAATGTCCCCGTATGCTTCAAATTTCTCAAGGACTTTTTTTATAACCCATGGCATATTGTAGGAATGAATTGATTCTTCAATTCAACCTTAAGTGCCTTCCACGAATCAATCCTCACATGATCGGCACAATTATCTCCAATAATTGGGTACGCCACCGCAATTTAGCATCTCCTATGAGAAATATACTTGCTATGAAAATCTTCTCAGATTTAGACACTCTGGTAGTCTGAAAGCAAGATTTCATACACAAAAAGTTCTCTAGTTCTTTGGCACACCGATCACCGCCAAAGCGTGAGGGTTCTGACACCCTCACTTTAAAAGAAACGGGTCGATCCTCTGTTATTCTCGATGCAATAGCCCTCTTCAAGGGACGAACATCTATTGCAATTGCTTCAACTTTCACGTCAACAATGCCAGTAAGAACTTTCATGTCTTGTGTCACAGAATTTGTTCTTTGCTTGGTACATTTTGGGAACCCGTCCACCTTCCTTTTCAAAGCTTCCGCACTTGCCTCAAGTGGTGGATTCGCTCGAATAAAACAACCGACTCCAACATCAATTATTGACCCAATTATTCCTCAACATTCCTCAATCCGTGGCATCTTTGTTTCCACATTAACAAGACAACTCGCCGTAGAGCCATGACACAGCGCCATGCCTTCCAGGTTTCGTCTAGCCCAATTGAGCTTTGATACATTATCACATGCATTACATACTTAAACAAATTTTTTCCTAAAAGTGTGGCTTGGTTGCGCACAATCAGTCAACCTAAATCGTGCACCCAAAAGATGCCTAAGTTTGAGAAAATTAAGTAAAGACACAAGTGAATGCAACACAAAATTTAAAGTAAATATTGCATAATAAATTACAAGAATAAATTACACAAGAAGTGGCCCTGCACATAAAACTCACATCTTTTCCCACTACTTAGCCTACATAAGCATCTATTTGAGTTGTGAGATCACCTAGAGTAGTTATACTCCTACATGAAGGTTTTAATTGACATCCGTAGCTACAAAATGAATTCATGTACGTATCAAGATAAAAGCCAACAATTATTAGGAGTATCAAATCCTACAAAAGATAGAACTTATAGCTAGTTTCGCTTCCCTCACTTTCCACAGGTTTGGAGAAGTCTTCTTTTGCTTGGAGACTCTTGCAATCCATCTTTGGGTAAGTCTGACCGCAAGCCTGTGTTTGTTGTCGATTGGTGCATACCCAATGTGTAACAAGTAACCATTGCTCAACGTGTGAGCTCTAGCCTTCTGGCCATCGTGCACATGACTTAGCTACAATCCGGCCATGTAATCTGCCTTTGTTTTTTGTCGTGCATGGAGCCTGTGTGGGCAGCAAGCAGCCTACACACCCATTACTCGTTCGCACCTTGCATTCTATGTGCGCAACAGCTAAAGTATGTGCCCATCGCCCGATAGTCATTACTCGATATTGCTCTTGTTCGCCCACATGGTTTACCCAATGGTGCCGATGTTAGTGCCATCATCACCCTTTAGTTTACCCACACATTAGCATACTTTGCAAGCGCCTACAAGCTTTCACTGTCACAATCCTTCAGCCAATCTTAGCTAAATATGCCAACAATCTACAACTCGATATTTGTGTTACACAAAATTGACTCACATCATCCACTGATACTTAAACCCCCCAGGCTAGGGTCACACAAGTGAAAGGAGCTAACACTAGGAGCGAAGTATCTTGAGATAATTTGGAAAATATTTTCAGGCATTGTTAAATTTTTCCAATTTAAAATTTGATATCTGCACTCTAAATTTATTTTAATGTTTGACAATTAACCACATTATCCCTTTGTCTGTTAAGCATCAATTGTGGGATATGTATATTGAATAAATGCGATATAATCCCCATTTGCATTATATCTATTCTTGACCAAAGAGCTTTCAGAAATAAAAAATTCCATATTTCCTATTTTTTTATTCTTTGTTTATATTTGCTACCATTTTTATATTACAACAAAAGAAAATAGTGATATACAAGATTTAAGAGTTATTCGTAATTTCATAAGCAAGATAGTAGAACTTGTAGTTACCAAATATATTGAACAAATTTCAAAGTTTTACTATACTTGTGACATATCTAATGTTAGCAAAGATAGTAATTTCTCTCTATTATTCCTAGTACTATTCAATTAGTTTTTTTATTTACATTTGAAGTTTAGGATTTTGTTTAGAGATGAGCTTATCTCTTGACAAAGTGGTTGTGTGATGAACATTAAAATAGATTTACAATGCAAAATCAAATCTTGAAGTGCAAACAACGTTTGGGTGTAAATCTAAATGCAAGTGCACGTGTTGTAACACGTAATATATTAGTGAATATAAGTATTGTTCCCATAAGGAATCTAGTTATCAATGGTTGAAAACATACAAAACAAGAATAACTTAAACTATACAAAATTTGAAGGTAAAGTGAAGCTTGAGTGACATTTGTGAATAAAAGAAAGTTTGATTAACAAAAATTGTGATGCCCCTAAAATCCCGGGAACATTCCACCCCGAGAGCCGAGGTGCGACACTCGTGTTCTATACATTCTAAAACCAGTACGTTCTAAAACCAATTCAGAAAACATATAACTTAACAAATCGAACTAAAAACTCTCAAAAGATGAGAAATATCATTACATGCCCAAGTTCCAAAATACAAAACGCATCTAATCTATCATTACAATCCGACGATCTATACATTTCTTAAGTCCATAAACAAGAGGCCAATCCAAAATACAAACTAAATCCATAAGTTCTAAAAGCGATAAATTAGACCAAAATATAATAGAGATTACAATTCCAAAGTAAACTGTACAATCTATCAAGCTCCATTCATTCGTTTGAGCAAGTCAAGAACCTACATGATAAATAGAGTCATGAGTCCACTGACCTAGTAAAACTTATAGTAAGAAAATGAGAATAAGAGGTTCAAGGAAAATGAGCATATCAATCAATAGGACAAGAATGTGATTTGGAAATCAATTCAAGACAATCAAGACGATCAATATATATATCAGAAAAATTTATCACATTCGAGTCAATAGGTTGAAACAATCTATTTGGTAGGTCTATCACCCCTATATTTTCAACATAAACATTTCACGTTATCCCTCCAACTCCAGAAGGAGCTCAATCAATCAAAAAGTACAGCCGACGTACATGCTCAGGATAGCTCTTCAGAATTCTACCTCCAGAATCCATCTGAACTACACAACAATCAAGGATTTCAAGGGTCCTAGTCGACAATTCGATATTATCCAAGTTCGATCCCTAAGAAACACCACAGGGCCCATAACCAATCAATCGTATAGGCTTAGAAACAAGGTAGACATTCAATCATTTAATAAAGCTGATGAGGCATAACGTTTATAGGCCATCAATTATCAAATATCATTCAAATAGGCCAAACATATCAATCAATCATTCGGAATTTCGACTATGGACTATAGGGTTTTCATTTTAAAACTTGTATTATGTTAAAAAGATCGGATATGGACTTAATGTGACATGAAATAAGGTTTTAAAACAAAAGAAAATCAAGTTGGGTTCGGAAATGGGCGCTTGGGAGCTCAAACGGGTGCCTGAGCGCCCAAAATAATTTTTGGGACAGAAGCTGGGCGCTTATGCACCCAAGCTACTAGAAAAATGGTCTTTTGCCCCGAGAGTGGGGGCCCCAACGTGCGCTTAGGCGCCGACTCTCGGGTAAAAATTTGATTTTTTATCTTTTGATTTTCTTCGAATTTTCGATCTAAAAATACATTTTTTAGGTTCTTTTATACGTACAAATATTTATAAAATATCGTTTTGAAATTTGGTTTAAGATTTTTTTTGAAAGATCGTTTTAAGTCGAAAAATACGATTTTGTCCACATCTCTTGTTTTCAATCAATTCTGGGTTCGTTTTCTCCTCCTAGTCCATGGTCCATTGTTCAAATTCAATTCAAAGCATCGGTATAAAGTTTTAGACAATTCAACAAGCTTCGGATTTCTCATATTCAAGGATTTGAGCATGGAATAGCAAGGATAACAAGCAATAACATAAGCTCTTATGCCCAACATATTAACGGGCATCAAGTACTCAATAGCTCAAAACATGCTTGATCAATGAAAGAAAAGCTAGAAACATATGCTTATATAGAAGATGAAGAAGCCATAAGTCTTACCTTAGATGCTAGAGACTTGAGTATATGTGCAAAAAGGTCAAGCTTCGTCCTCAACACCTAAGAACACATACCATACTTATGTCAAGTTCTAGACAGCCATAGCATTAACCATTCTTAAATCATAATCATAAGCTTAACTTACCAAGAGTCTAGATGAGAACTCACACCACTTTAAATCCCCTTAGTGTAAATCGATTTTGATAAAAGTAGAGTGCAAGATTGTGTTGGGTGTTAGATAATGAAAGTTCAAGTGTGAGAGATAAAATTTCTGCAGAATTGTTTGAGCCAAGTGAGCCTTATTTATAGAGTGATCTTGGGGCCAAAATGACAGAATCAAATAATTGAAGCCCTCCTAATTTAAATATCAAATTTTAGGGCTGATCTGGGACATCCTTCTGATGGATGGATGGGATAAAAATCCCATCCATGTTGGTAGACTGTGGCAGCCCTCAAATTTTTAGCCATCCTTTCTCTTTCTTTTTTTTTTTTTTTTTTTTTTTTGTTTTTTAAGTTTCAAATGTGCTCTTTTTTTATCAAAATTAGTGGCTAGGGTTTCGGGTCAAGTTTTGGACTTGCAAATTGGGCTTTTGGGCTCATTTTTGGGTCAAAATGCGATAAGAAACTGAAACGAGTTTGCGAAAAAAATTTTCGAATGCACGAAACACGTTTTGATTTTAAAATGATCCTCGATTTTGAAATCAAATAAATATTTGATAAATCAACGATTCAAAAATTTTATTTCGAGAATTCTCGGGCGTTATACTCTCCCCTCCTTAAAAGAATCTAGTTCCCAAATTCATACCTAATTCGAACAAGTGTGGGTACTTGTTCTGCATTGCATCCTCACGTTCCCACATAGCTTCTTCTACTTTCTGATTTCTCCAAAAAACCTTAACTTGCGGTATCCTATAATTCCTAAGTTCGTAAACCTGGAAATATAGGATACGAACAGGCTGTTCTACATAGGTGAACTTGCTCTAGAGAGGAATATCGAGATGTTCTATAATGTGCGAGGGGTTAGTATAGTATTTTCGCAGTTGGGATACGTGGAACACATTATAAATTCTTATTAGGTTCGGCCGAAGATCTAATCGATACGCTACAGAACCGATTTGTTCCAAAATCCTGAATGGCCCTGTGAATCTAGAGCTAAGTTTTCCAGCTTTGCCCATTCTCCAAATTCCTTTCTACGGACAAATCTTCAAAAGTACCCTATCTCCTACACTGAACTCCAAATCCTTCATACGCTTATCAGCGTAGCTCTTCTGGCAATTCTGAGCCTTTTTCATGTTCTTTTTGATGACCTGAACCTTATATATGGCTTCTTGAATTATCTCAGGTCGCAGTGCATCCTTCTCTGAGCTCAAGATGCTCTTGATCTCGTCTATCTCCTAATGAAGGGGTGATCTGTACTTTCTACCATATAATGCCTCATATGGAGCCATCTGAATCGAGGCTTGGTAGCTGTTATTATCAGCGAACTCTACCAGCGGTAGGTACCTATCCCAATTTTCTGAAAAATTCAAAACACATGCACGTAGCATATCTTTCAGTATTTGAATTGTTCTTTCTGACTATCCATCTGTCTGAGGTGGTGCGGCAGTACTAAATAGCAACTCTGTTCCCAAATGTCCTTGAAAACTCCTCCATAGCCTCGCTGTGAATTTGGGATCCTTATCGAAATGATACTTTGAGGAATCCCATGTAATCTTATTATCTCCTTTATGTAAATCTCAGCGAGCTTCTCAATATTATACTGGGTCTTAACTGGCAGAAAATGTGCTGATTTGGTAGGTCTATCTACCATGACCCAGATATTATCACGTCCATCTCGTACCACAGGCAGACCTATCACGAAGTTTATCGTAATCTGTTCCCATTTTCAACTTGGAATTGAAAGTGGTTGCAACTTTCCAGATGGTCTCTGGTGTTCTGCCTTCACCAGTTAGCCGGTCAAACATTTCTATACACATTCAATTACATCTTTCTTCATTCCTTCCCACCAAAATTTTTATTTTAGATCCTTATATATCTTCGTTCCTCCAGGATGTAAGGAATACTTCGTTTGATGTTCTGCAGATAGCACTCTTTCCCTCATCTGTGTGGAAACTATAATTTGATTCTTAAATTCTAACAACCCATCATCGTCGATCCTAAAATCAGGTTTCATCTCTCATTTCAATTTCTAAACCCAATCGTCTTTCTCTTGGGCTCTTCGGATCCCACTATACATTTTGGGGTAGATGCTCATTCTTGCTAACCGTCCTTTACGACTTAGAGCGTCTGCAACGACGTTCGCTTTTCCTGAATGATAAGTGAGAGTGAAATCGTAATATTTTAGGAATTTCATCCACCGTCATTGCCTTAGATTCAGGTTCTTTTGGCTAAAGATATACTTTAAGCTCTTGTGATTTGTAAATACTTCTACCTTAGCTCCGTACAGGTAGTGATGTCACTTTGCTAGAGTAAAGACTACTACTGCTAGCTCTAAATCATAAGAAGGGTAGTTTATCTCATGATTTTTCAACTTTCATGAAGCATAAGCAATCACTTTGCCATGCTGCATCAGTACACAGCCTAATCTTTCTTTTGAGGCATCTGTATACACAGTAAACTCTTCTGACCCATCGAGCAGTGTGAGTACTGGAGCTGTCATCAATTTTCTCTTTAACTCTGAAAAGCTCTCATCGCACTATTTGTACTAAACAAATTTCTGATCCTTCTGGGTCAGCCTGGTGAGTGGTCCGGCTAGCTTGGAGAAATTTTGGATAAATTTTCGATAATATCCAGCTAATCTAAGAAAACTTCTCACTTTAGTAACTGTTGCAGGTCTTTTTCACTTTAGAACTGCTTCAACTTTCTCTGGGTCTACTTCTAGTCCATTCTTCAAGATAATATGACCCAGAAAAGTCACCTTATTAAGCCAAAACTCATACTTACTGAATTTGGTGTATAACTTGTACTCCTTCAAAGTCTGAAGTACAACGCTGAAGTGTCCTTCATTATCCTCTTTAGATCTGGAATAAATCACAATATCGTCGACGAAAATTACGATGAAGTTATCATGGTATGGGCGAAACACTTGATGTATTAAATCCATAAACGCCGTAGGAGCATTGGTTAGTCCAAAGGGCATAACAACAAACTCAAAATGCCCATACTGGGAATTAAATACAGTCTTGGAGATATCTGCTTCTCGTATCTTTAACTGATAGTATCTCTGTCTTAAGTCCAATTTAGAATAGACAGCTGATCCCTGAAGATGATCAAACAACTCGTCTATGTGGGGTAAGAGATACTTATTCTTGATGGTCACTTTATTCAGCTCTCTATAATCGATACACATCCTAAGTGAACCATCTTTCTTTTTCACAAATAAGACCGGAGCTCCCCAAGGCGAAGAGCTCGGTCTTATGAAATTTTTCTCCAGTAGTTCTTGCAATTGTTCTTTAAGTTCCTTCAATTCTACTGGTGTCATTCTATAGGGAGTCTTAGAGAATGACACTACCCTAGGGATCATTTCAATCACAAATTCAATCTCTTGATTTGGGGATAGTGAATTTAACTCTTCTGAAAATACCTCAGGAAACTCATTAATCACCTGAACATCCTTCAGTTCAATCTTATCTTGAGGCTTATTTATCAAATGGGCCAAAAATTCTTGTCGGCCCTTTTTAATTATCTTTCTGGCCTTTACTGCTAAAATTGTGGATACATCACCCTTTTCATCTGCTCTTAAGGTACCAACTCCTACTCCAATACCTAATTTGACTGTTTTGGCATAACAATCAACTACTGCTTGATATCTAAATAGCCAATCTATCCCAAAGATAAGATCGTAGCCTTGAATTGGTAATTCTATCAAGTTAGCACTAAAGTTCTGATTCTCAATAACTACATGGCATTTAGGATATCTAATCCTAGTCTCATAACATCCCCTTACAGGTGTGTGAATTTATAGGAGATGTTCATATTCTCATATGGTAAGCCTATTTTCTTAGCACAATTAAGGGATATAAAAGAATGCGTAGCACCAGGGTCAAAGAGAGCTTTACAAATAAAATTTTAAACAAGAACCTTACCTTCAACCACTTGGGTAGGGTTCATGCCTTCTTCTTCTGTTAAAGCGTACGCTTTCGTTTTGACTTGGGGACGTCCAGCTATTCCCTGTTGCTGGTTCTGCGTCCATACATTCCCGCTCCTTCTATTCTTGGGGTAATCTTTTATAGTGTGCTGATTACTCCCGCAAACGAAATATCTACCCAATTTCTTCCAGCACTTCTCTTTAGTGTGGTTCGTGCCACCACAATGCCCACATTTCTCCTTCCCCTAAGTGACTGGTGCCTTTCCTTTGTCTACCGGTGCAGAAGTACTTCCAGTTTTGGGATCCTTATTGAAATAGCCCTTCTTTCCCTTATCTGAGTTCGACTTGCCCATCCATTTGTCCTTTTTCTTATCTCCGATTCTATAGAGTTTCTGAAACTCCACCTCCAACTCTATCATCATTTCCACAGCATTATTGTAGTCCTGGGGCCTATTTATAGCTACAGCTCTCCTTGAGTTCAGTTTCAAACTCTCAATGAACTTCTTCCTCTTTCTTTCCTCGTCCACCAACACATGCGGAGCATACTGTATGAGTCGATTAAACTCGGTCTCATACTTGGCTACGGTTAGAGGTCCCTGAATTAACCTCATAAATTTCTTCTCCCGCATGTCCTGAACAAGTGAATTTTCTTAGGAACTCTTCCCTGAACTGTTCACAAGAATCCTCTATTCCGTTTCTTTCCCATTTTCTTTCAATAATTGCCCACCAATGGCAAGCTACCCCGTTGAAGAGGTACGTGGCATATTTAAGTTTCTGTACATCCGTATAATTCAGCACTCGGAAGATTTTCTCAATCGCGAATAACCACGACTCAACTTTGCAGTCATCGGGCTCACCATCAAAGTTAGGCAAGTTGAATCTCAAGAACTTAGCCAACATCTTATCTTCCGATTCCTCCTCTGGCCCTGTCTTTGTTGCCCTCAGGGTTGATCCCGATTCAAGGCTTGTCTTAAAAAAGCAAGAAGTTGCTCGACTATAGGTTCCTTTGGTGGAGGGTTTTCTTGTTGAGGTGCATGTTGTTCTTTTGGGTTTTGTTCGGGTTGTTCTTGCTAGGGCATAGGGTTTTCATCAACGTTAAGGGTGTCAGGTACCCTATTATTATCGAATAATACCCATCTTGATCTTTCCCGTTTCCTTGTAGGTTCATTTCGGGATACATTTCCACTTGACGACATAATGATCTGAAATTTATAAACTTTCGATTTTAGCAGCAATACGAGGTTACTAAAGTGCATATACGGGCAAACGTAATCATAAGGTACGAGATGACAAAATTTCAAGTCATAAGAACGTTTCTTTTCATTTCATATCGATGTAAATTAGTACACATTCAATCATTTATATGGTTATGGAACCATCTTTAAAACGTAAAACAAAGAGGGCTCCCTAACCACGTTTAAAATGGGGACATATACTATTACTAGCTTATACAAAATATTCTAGCTATTCTAAGCTAGAGGCCTCTCTTACAAATTATTTTTAAAAGTCAAACTTATATACAAATCCTAAACGAGAAAAGAAAATAAGAGAAAGAAAAGAAAATTCCACAAACGTAGTCCGTCCAACAAATCCACATTAGGCCTCGGCGGGCGAAGAGGATCCTCAGCGAGGTCTCCTCCGGCTCCTCATCGGGATCCTCCTCTGGTTCCTCATCGTCATCGTCTTGTGTCCAGGGAGCTGGCCTACGGCCCACATAGTCCAATATCTAATCCACCTATGTTGCTACTGTAACGTCGTCATTAATCAGGATAGAGGCCGTACACTAATCGTAGCCATCATACGAGGCCTTCTTGAGGCACTCGGTGGAGCAGTAGATAGTCCAGCTCGATCTCTCGGTGGTGATGGAGACGTGCTCGCTCTCGATGCTCTCGGACGAGGTGGCTCATCCCTCGTAACCTCCTTCCTGAATACTGATGGAATAAACGGGACTTGGAATCTCGAGACCACTGACTCCTTCGCGTGGTCCTGTGCTAGCCATTCCATAGCACCCATAAAGTCCATAGCCAGTCTGAATGCCTCATGCACCTTCATCATGAGATCTCTCTTAACATGATTGAAGCAAAGTCGATTTTGTGCTGCTATATTTTTTATCGTGTAATGCTGGGATCGGTGTCTCGCGGCCAATCTCTTCATCTCATCCTGAGCCCATTGACTATAGACATGATACAATCTATGCTCCTTTAAGTATGCATTCTTCCAATAGTCCCTCTCACGGCATAGCTCCTCTATAATCGCCTCATAATCCAACTTTTGCTTCTTAAGTAGCCCTATGTTACTATCGCTATCGCTATGATCGAAGTCCGAGCTCGTCCATTCGTTCGTTTTTCCCTTGCCCTTGTCCATCTAGTGTCACAAAAGAACAAACAAGTTAATAACAGAAAAACAAGGTCAAAGGCAAAATTCTATAATTCTAAACCAACGAGTCTCTTATCTTATACTTTGATACCACCTGTGATGCCCCTCGAAATCTCGAGAACATTACACTCTGAGACCCGAGGTGTGACACTTGCGTTCTATACATTCTAAAACCAATACGTTCTAAAACCAATTTAGAAAATATATAAATTAATAAATCAAACTAAAACTCTCAAAAGATGAGAAATATCATTACATGCCCAAGTTCTAAAATACAAAACGCATCTAATCTATCATTACAATCTGACGATTTGTGCATTTCTTAAGTCTATAAACAAGAGGCCGATCCAAAAGGGTGAATTGCATATTACCCCCCTCTGTTATTCCAAAATAGCACTAAGCCCCCTGTGAAATTTAAAATAGCAACTAAACCCCTTGCATGGGGGGCAAAGTGCTATTTTTTAAAAAACACGAGGGGTTTATTTGGATATTGTCTAAAAAACACGAGGGGTTTATTGCTATTTTAAATTTCACAGGGGGCTTAGTGCTATTTTGGAATAACACAAGGGAGTAATATGCAATTCTCTCCCGATCCAAAATACAAACTAAGCCCATAAGTTCCAGAAGCGATAAATTAGACCAAAATACAATAGAGATTACAATTCCAAAGTAAACTATACAATCTATCAAGCTCCATTTATTCGTTTGAGCAAGTCAAGAACCTACATAATAAATAGAGTCATGAGTATACTGATCCAGTAAAACTTATAGTAGGAAAACGAGAATAAGAGGTTCAAGGCAAATGAGCATATCAATCAATAGGACAAGAATGTGATTTGGAAATCAATTCAAGGCAATCAAGACAATCAATATATATATA
>JACFYI010003458.1:180491-192058 GCA_014898755.1 Handroanthus guayacan | reverse complement strand
ACTAACAATCAGCCATTATACTATAGAAAAATCTTCAAAACAAGCATGCCATACAGTGGAAAAATAACCGTACAATGGTGAGAGTCGACTCAATATCTGGAATTATGAGATCTTTACCTTACTACTAAAACAAAAACCACATCAACGATTGAAATTTATTATAGTTTCTTTTGAATAAATTTACAGTAGTGAGATACAAACTCAAGATTTTTATTTTTTTTTCAATTTTAACTTAAGTTTGATAGCAGATATGTGATAGTCTAGTCTACAATTAAATTGTTGGAAATGAGATACATTAAAAGATGCCATACAAAAAGTCTAGGGCATGGTTCAAGAAATATTACCAAATTCCCAATAGAGCCCGATTTAGAAGTTAATTCTTTACTTGGGTTTGGGTAAAGACCAAGTTGCATCACTATTTAGACACATGTAAAATTACTAAATTGCACATCTTGCACATACGATTGATATCAGCATACATATATTTGCAGGGCTATTTTAGTCAAAGGCCTTACTACCATAAGAGCTAATTTGCTTAGAATAATTGCATATGATTAATTTATAATTTATGCTAATTGGGTATTTGATTGACAGTTTTCAAACCCATGATTAATAGTGGCTTGATATTGAGTTCTGATTATTCTTGAATCGTAAACCACATGTTATGAGTCGAATTTGTAATCCTTGAATTATAGATACTTAGAATTAATGAGAGAAAAGACAAAATTTCCTATAACAGACTAGAATAAAACTAAAACTAGGTTGTGATTCAATCAATTCCTACTAAAAGTTTTTCCAAATAATTTATGGATGAATTAAATAGATACTATAGCAAAAGATGAAAGTTACTTATGTCATTTTATCAAGTATCACAAGAAACAATCCAAGAAGCAAACAATGAATTAGATAATATTTTAGATATCTTTATTTCAAAGCATAAAGCAAATACTTTATTGAATTGTATTGATAAGTGATCTAGACAATTATATCCAATCGTACCTCTTGAAGCAAACAAGCCCTAATAGTATAAGGAAATCTTTTGTAATCACGATAAGTCTAAATAAGATTAAATTATAAAAATTTATCTGGTATTTTTTTGCACCAAAATTGTAACAAGCGGTCCAAGATAAGTAAACCACCCCTATTAAAATCATGATTATATATTACTCCCAACTCCCATATGATGATAAAATAATCATATACTGGATTTGGAAGTAAATCTACTAATGCCCTTAAATTAACTTTGTAGCATAACCAAGTTATAAACAAACAAGAGCAAAATGGTAAGCATTCAAATCGTACAAATTAGGAAAACTAAACAACTGACATATTAAGACTGCCACCAAGCTTGGAATGTAGTGGCACTATCTCCATCATTTCATAGTAGAGGTGCATGATTTCATAGTTAGTAAAAATGCATATTGTCCACATATAATACTTTTTCATACGCGTTTTTCAAAAAAAGATCCGTTCCCGTATCTAACTCAATAATACGGACAAATACGCGTATTTTATGCTATAAACATATATTTAATGTATATATCCATACGTACCCATAAGTATCCGTAAAATATACATTTTTTAATTTTTAATTTTATTTAACTTAACTTTTGTAATTTTCAAAGCATACTAATTACTTAACCACTACCTAATTACTTCAACTTTAAAAATTACAACCTTTTAAATCCTTAAAACGGCCACAAACTTGGATATGCCAAAAATAAACAATAAATCACTCAAAATCTTTAAAAATATATATATGCATTAATTAATATATTTCATTTAAAAAATTATATTAATGATTTTTTGTTTAAGTAACAACATAAATGAGTTAGTTGTTTATGATTTTATATTTTAATTCTCATATTGCTATTCATGTAAGATTACTAAAATATATATTAATGTATTTTATTTACACAACTATATATTTTAAAGGAAAATATGCTTCAAGTGAGAAATTTATTAATAAAAGACTAAACATGAGTAAAAAGAAGCATAACAAATGCTATTATTGTATTATATTTGCCGTATTTTTTATTCCGTACTTTTTTTAATTATGCGAAATATACTCGTATCTTTTATGTGCTGTAATATAAATGAATCCGTAATTTTTGCCAAATAATTCAATGTATTTTTTTATGAAAAATATATTATACTCATACATAATAAATATTATATTTTTTCTATCCCGTTTTTTACTAACTATGCATGGTTTGAGTCCCACTGAGAGCGCACGAGTGCTCGTCTACAGTATAATAGTTATTTGTCTACCGAATAGTAATTTAAATTATTTGAATTGTTATTTAGTTCATATATTTGATCTTTAAAATGTATTTATGTTATGAATTGATATATGATTAGATATAATCACTTCTCTCAAAAAAAAAAAAAAAAAAAAAAAAAAAAAAAAAGACATACCAAGACTAATTATTAGGTTTTGTCTTGATTACATCATAGTTACAAAATATTCTATTAGCAATAATTAAATTTACAAAATTTAAGCCTAATCCAGTCAGCTCTGTCAAAGACTCCTCAACACAGATATAAATTACTATACGGACACAACATCCAAGTTAGATACAACAATCATCTTGACCATCCTTTTTCTTATATTTTGGGACATCAAAAAACTTAATTAGTTATACCAACTCTTGTTTTCTTTCTTTAGCCATTTATCTATTATTGGATTAACTACCATTTTTACACCACAACATTTTCTTCTCCTTTTCAACCAACCAATTCCTCCAAATAAGGAGAAAAAGAGTGCCCCGTATAAACCATGTACACTTATAATCCACTAATTTATAAATAAATAAATTATATATATATATATATATAACATATTCTTGATCTCCTGCAAGAAAACACACCCTTTTAACACAATATCAAAATGAGTCTAAAATTCACCCTCTTCTTCTCTTTCTTTCTCCTATTCCACAATGCCTATGCCTTCAACATCACCAAAGTCCTAAGCCAATATCCAGACTTCAGCACCTTCAACACCTACCTCACTCAAACCAACTTGGCAACCCAAATCAACGGCCGCCAAACGATCACGGTCCTTGTGGTTGAAAATGGGAATTTAGCTCCACTTTCCGGAAAATCTTTAGACGTACTAAAGAACATTCTGAGTGTACACGTGATCCTAGACTATTTCGATGTACCAAAACTCCAAAAACTATCAAACCGATCAACTATTGTAACTACTCTCTTTCAAACAAGTGGTGAAGCCAAAGGGCAACAAGGGTTTCTAAATATAACACATTTAAGCACGGATAGTATCGCATTTGGCTCAGCAGTGCCAGGCTCGACATTAGGGTCAAACTTGGTTAAGTCCATTGCTTCACAACCGTATAATTTGTCAGTGCTACAAGTGAGCAATGTGATCGTACCTGTGGGGATTGATGGAGCGACAAATTCAACCTCGAATAGTACAACTTCTCCATCACCGTCTGTGGCTCCTTCAGGTAGTCCAAAAGCATCTCCCCCACCACCATCCGTTTCTCCAAATGTCGCCCCACATGTGTCTCCGGCGACATCTCCATCTAAGGCCCCACCAACCTCGAGTGAGGCTCCTGCACCTTCGAATGTCCCATCGTCTCCAGAAGCCCCTTCGACTAGTCCTGCTGCAGCACCGGGTCCCCCTCCAATCTCCGATGCACCAGCAGCAGATGCTCCTGCACCAGACCCACCAGTTGCAGATTCTCCTAGTGCAGCCACAGCACTCCATATTGGCCTTGCCGCTGTATTCACAATGGTCTCATCCACTCTTTGCCTTGCATTAAGAATTTGAGACAGCAACTAGTAGCAGAATGTTCTTGAGATATTGTTTTTTTTGTTAAAAATAAATTTAATTTTTAGACTTTTCGGTAGGTAGATAAACTCTCGCTGATCTCTATAGTCTTTCATTGATTACAATAATTTACAACTTTGTTTAAAATGAGAACAATCTATTATTGACCCAAGAAAAATTCTAAGGTCATGTGGATAGACTTTTAAAGAGATAGACCCCCATACCTCAACCGACGCTAACAAGGCCGTCTACGCTCCAAACGGGGTTAGACCGGGTCTGCTAGGATTCTAACTCCAAGTCTCTTCCTCGATTCTTTCTATCAACTGTAAGAACCGTAGCATAATGATCTTGACAGGATTGAACTTGCATTGCGTAAGATCCTTGTTTGAGGACAAGTGCAAAGCATACATCATGCTTTCGATGGGAAGATAAACAATGTGTAGGCCAAGGCCTCACGGAGACTTTGGATGAGACATGAATTGCTTTAGAAAGCCACAGAAAGAGATCAAGATCTCATACATGTGAAACTCAAGTTTATTCACCATTGATTACAAACTTGACCCAGGGAGCCTTTTATATACTATGGTCTTCTTGGGACATCAACAAATCCAAGGAATAGAATGATGTATTTCTATACATGAAGTCTTACACTTATGCACATGTTATTTCCCTACCAAACAAGGGCATTTAAAGTCTAAACTAACAACAAGACATTTCCTATCTTCCAGAAAAGTATATATAGCTCAGGTAATCAAATCATGCTCAAGGTGCTCGAAGGGCTCGGCATGGCATGTTATACTTAATAAGTTTATAATTACATATACACCCCATTATGGCTTACTGCAGTAACAAATAAAAGTTTAAGTAACCAGCATCAGAGAAACCTTTTCAAGAGCTAAGCTGCAGGAACCTTTGTGCTGTAGGATGCTTAGCCTGAGAAAGCTGATCAGGTTTCAAAATTTCAACGATCTCTCCATTTACAAGAAGGCACACCAAATCAGAAATCCTTTGTATTTGTTTGATGCTGTGAGAGACCATAACAACAGTCATTCCCCAATCTTGCTTCAGCCTCACAAGAACATCTTCGATGTTTTGAGTCGATATTGGATCCAATGCACTCGTTGGCTCATCAAGTAGCATAACCTGCATGGGAAAGGGATATGAAATTAAATGACAGAAGAATTTTGTTAAATGCAATTATCTTTCTGGAACTCTTCAGAGTTATGAAAGCGTAGTTTGATTTTACCTCTGGTTCGTTAGCCAAGGTTCTGGCAAGAGCGACACGTTGAGCCTGACCAACAGATAACTCTCGGCCGGACTTGCTGTAGAAAGAAGAATCAAGATCTGCAAGAGCCAATAACTTGTACACCTCATTATCAGTTAGCTTCTTCCCTTTTAACTGTGGCCCATATCGCACGTTATCTGCAACAGTGCCTATATGCCAAAACAAATGAAAATAATGAACAAAATCTATTCTATGCAACTAGAGATGCAACAGTCAAAAAAGGCTAAGCAAGCTATAGGAACCTCCCGCGACATGCATGAACTTCATTATCAATAACTATAAATTTAACGACCAAAAAACTAAATACAAGCAATAAATCACAAACTGAGGCTTCACTCACAATGAGGCAAAAGTTTGCGAAAGGGTTCAGTTTATAGAAGTTGCGAAGTGAAGATCTATGAAGAATTGTGAGAATTTGAAATATCTATAAAGAATTGTGAGAATTTGACATGGCCTTCCACCGTTTTGCTTATCATCGTCAACAACCTCAATTATAAGTGTCGTTATTATTCCTTTCCATTATACTATGAACGGACAGTCTTCAATGACAGCAAATTCCTCCTTTCTGCAATATCAAACAGTCTAGGCTCCCCCTAAACTGGAAACATAAACAAAATTGATCGAGCTTTGTCTTAGTAGCTTTTACCATCACATTGCAAATAATACCATAGTAACTGTTCACTTATGCAATTCCATTACAGATTAACAAAGAAGAAAAATTAGCCCACACACGCTCGGCGGGAATCAAACATAACCTCATCGTTACAGATAGACAAAACAAGAAAATCCCACAAATATCCTCCAATTACAAAGATTTTTACCTTCAAACATAACAGGAAGCTGGAACAGCATACCAACTCTCCTGCGAAGATTAAGAACATCAATATGACGAATATCCACACCATCCAGAAACACTGAATCAGACGCGGGCTCCCACAACCGATTGAGGGCCCGAAGAAACGTCGATTTCCCGCTGCCGCTCGGCCCGATCACCCCCATGATCACTCCTTTAGGAATGTCCAGGTTGATTTTGTTCAGTATTCTTACATCCTCGTCCGAAATCTTTGTCAGATTCCTCACCTCGATTTTCATTTCTGATGAATGCCCATTTTCCAACTCCACCGCTAGCAGATGATCTTCTCCTCCGTCTACTATAGTAATCACACAAAACCAAAAATAATCTTTTCAGAATTTCAGTGGAAATAACAAATAATTACTACATATTCTTCACAAAATGGCAAGAAACAGTTAATCATCAAAAAGGGTTCTACGATTTTGCTCAAAGAATTGAAAAACTTAAAGGGGTTGGATTTTTTCTAACCTTCAAAAGCTTCCATTACGAGAACCAAATTCTCCAGAACGAGTGTAGCTAAGTGGGCTTGTCCTTATATTATATATAGTAAAAAAGCGTAGCATTAATAAAACCTGCCTCAGATAAATCAAGTGAGAGTGGAGGCACTTTGAAAACGTATCCATTACACAGAAGTATCCACCTAATTCCTTCACTCATATTCAAGATTCCCTTATCTTCAGAATAGACCCTTCTATTCTGTGGCATCTTTTTTGTTTCATTAAAGAAGTATCAGCAAAGAAACATTATTTTAGGTTTATATATATTTTTGGGTAATTACTTCTTCGCCCCTTTATGTTCACCATGATTATCAAAATATCCCTGAAGTTTGAATAATTAATTACACCCCCTATTATACAATTCAATTAATACATAATTACAATTTATAATTACACCCCCTAAATATATGCATACATTACAGTTACATCCCTTTATTTAGGAGTCTACTTATAGTGTTTAAAATTATCAATGGGGTGTAATGGTTACGATCGTAACAGTCCAAATTTCAGTATTGTAATGATAATTATTAAACTTTAAAGGGTGTTTTGATAATTATCCATATATTCTTTTTCTTAGTTATTATATATGATATTAATTGCTTCAAAAAAAAAAGGAAAAGAAAAAGAAAAAGAGAGAGAACCAACAGAAATTATTAAGCGAAAAAGGATATATGATGTTCATAATTATTGTTATGTCTTGAGATAGAACTAATTAGTTCTAGCGGTGGCAATAGAGCGGGCCGGGACAGAGCGGGTTTTCCCTCAACCCGCTGGGAAAATAGAGCTTCAAAGCCTGCCCTGCCTTGCCCGCCCCACTCTGCGGGTTCTGAATTCCAAAACCCGCCTCTGCTCTGCCCCTAAAAAAGTAGAACCCGCACCTGCCTGTACTTTTTTTAAAAAAATTAATAATAAATAAAATATGACTATAAAATCATGTAAAATTATTTAAAAATACATTCTTTTAAAATAAAATATACATAAAAATCAATCAAATTTAAAATCATTCAATAGCACAACATTTATGAGTTTAGCCAACATAAAAATATAAGAAAAAGAAAAATATCGTAACAAATTGTCTGCATAATCTCACAATATAAACAATACATTTAAAAACTAAATACTAGAAATAAAATCATAAATCCAACATTACAAATGATGAATAAGGAGATACAACACTTTATAATATTATTATTATTTAATTTTTTTATATTATATATAATATATATTTAAAATATATATATATATATAGCGGGATGGGGCGGGTACCCGCAGGGTTGGGTTGGATTGCCATCCCTAATTAGTTCTAGATAGAAAGTTTAAAATCCATATTGAAAATTTTATTTTTAATTAGTAGAGTTTGCGATTAAAGTTGAATAATAAACAATATGAAAGTATTACCAAGAATAGTCTATTTTAAATACAAAACTATATTTGTGTTAGCCATAAAAGATATTGAGAAAAGGGGCTTCAGATATAGGGTATATATATTTAAAATAGGGATAATTACCACTACACCTTTAAGGTTTATCATAATTGCTAAAACACTCCTGATGTTTGGATAATTATCAAGCAAACAGTATAACTAATTCATAATTACAATTACACTTTCTAAATATATGCATAATTACAATTAAATCCCTTAGGCCGATGGATAACATTATAATTACTTAATTACACCCCCTTTGTTCAGAGGATGTATTTGTAATGTTTAGGATTTTCAGGGAGTGTAATAGTAATTATTCAAATATTAGGGGTGTAATGGTAATTACCAAATATCAGGGGGTGTTGAGGAAATTATAGTAAGCTCCAGGGGTGTCGAGGTAATTATTTTTTTGAAATACTAGTGTTTGGTAATGTGTTTTTTTCGAGTGTAATGCCACATAAGTTATGAGATTTAATAATGTTTCTCCAAAAGATTCAAGTTTCTTTGATTTTTATGCACAGGTAGTTGAAATGTTGAATTGGACGTAGTATGAACGAAGAAAATGTCAGTTTGTGTCTCGTGAATCTTCAAATTTCCACATTAGATTTTGTACCAAGTGATTTATTTCCAAATATTTATGTGATATTTGTTAGAGTACTATAGTTGGCAAGAAAATTAAATCGACATGTAAACTATATATGCTGAGATATTTCTTTCTTCAAATTAATATCACATTAGTTGATCATTTTCATTATATACTTGCTAAGCACATGATTAGGCAATGAAATGAGAGATGAAATATGAAATAAAATAGAGGATTTAGAGTAAATAATTAGAGGATGCCTTGTTTTACAGGCATCATGACGTGTGACACCTAGTGCGCACTTTAGGTGCTTGCTAAAGAACAAGTTTACTAAATAATCCAACAAGAATTTCATTCAAGCTCTAATCTACAGTGGATATATTATAGTGCATTAATTCGCAACATTAGTGGCATAAATAATGAAAACTCCAGCAAATGAGCCAAAAAAAAAAAAAGCAAATCATCAAGAAATAGAAGAGCAGGGAAGTTTAGAATGCCATGGCCACCGATGTGAGGAGTCTTAAGTCTTCCTTGAATTCTCCATCTGAAGATATATAAGAGAATAACTTAATGATTCAAAATCACTTCCAAATGAAAATGACTTTGAAATACGCTCTAATAGAGTCTTCTCTTCATTCTTGATATTGGGGAATTTGAAATAACTCAACCTATAATATCGCACACCAAATAGATTTGTGAAAAGAAACTTCAGATCTAGAAAGAAGATGGGAGATTTCCAAAACATCATATTTGAAAATATGCTTAGAGTTACTGAACAAAAACATTTAGAAAAAGTGAAGGAAGAAAGTGGATGATGGTGAGGAGTGAGGGTAATTGAACAAAGATGAAAAAGAGCAATCTTGGTGAAATTGGTTTTTTTTTTTTGGTGGGGGGAGGGGGGGATCCAGACGGGAGAAAATGAACCACGATTGTTGATGTGGTGGAGGAAGCTTAGAGAGAAAAGGAAAAAGAAGAACTAAAAGAAAGAGTACAAAATCTCCGAAGAGGAAGCTGGACCATCGTTGGTATGGCATCCAACGGATGTGAGGCCCCAAGAGCTGACGAATTTGTGCTCTCTGCGACTCTCACAACTAGGGTTTGGGAGAGACACAGAAAAAGTGTGAAAGAGTAATTAGTTATTTGACTTAAGGTCGCATCAGATGCCTTATGCATTGGACATTATTCTTTGATGCATCTCTTGATCATCTGTAAGTTGCTATGAAAGGTCGTCTGATTTGTATTGAGTATGAGTCATCTGTGTATGGAAGTGTGTATCGATCAAGATTATTGACCTATCTAAGTAGAACGAATGAATCTTATAATTATTCCATATGATTCAAGAAAATTATTGGACAAGATAGGTGACAATTCAGCAAAGGGTTTCCAATGTAAGGTTACAAGTAAACCCATTCATCGGGATGAATGCATGGTTATTGAAGCTAATAGAGGCACCTTCATCCTCAAGCTCTTGCCCAATCAGAAAACTGGTTGAGGAAAGGACCATATTCATATGGTAATTGCGAAGTGAAAGGTTCACCATGTTACATCACCAATCGGTCCTCATGGGCTTGTGAGTTAGACATCGACCATGAGGTGGGATAATCTTGAATTAATGGGACTAATTCTTGAGGTTTATCAAACGAATTTAATGAACTAGAATATCCATACTCTATATAATTATTTTTTGCATTTAAGTTACAGGAATTGTGGACCCACTACTGGTCGATTCGGGAACCTAAAAGGTATCACAATTCACATACAAATTAAAGGCCAATAAAGTCTATCAACTTTGTGAGCTAGCTTTATCTAATAGTTAGGTAAAAGAAATTTAATTGATACAAACAATCAATTAAATTGAAGGCTAACTTCGTTGAAGGGTTGAATTAATTTAAGGGGTAATTACCTCTATAATTCCTAAAATTTATCGTAATTATCAAAATACTTCCCGAGATTTGAATAATTATTATTACATTCTTTACTGTATAGTTCGGCTAATTTAAATTACAAATATACCCCTACATATATGCATAATTATAATTGTACTTCCTAAGCTAACACATAATTACAATGATTCTTCATATTTAGGAAGTCTACTTATAATATCTAGGATTTTTAAAGAATATAGTGATAATTATTCAAACTTCAGGAGTGCAACGAGCTGATGATGTCATTATTTTGTAGTTTAATCGAATAACATGTTATTGAATTGGACAAATGTGATGAGACTAGCCAATTAGAATGAATTCAATTGATTAGTAAGGCTTGTCAATTGACTTGATTTAATTCCAAGGTTAAATTAATTCAACTATTGGAGAATAATTTATATGTTAGTATGAATAATTAAATTGCTCCATTAATCCAATGGTTTATTTAATTTAAATAAATGTCAATGAGATCTTATCTTAGTGCTAAGGTGGATGTCTCGTAATCCTACAAATCATATGTTTGTTTCTACCTGATCTTTGTGTCTAATTAATTTGAACTTTCAGTGACTTAATTCGAGGGTCTGATTAAGATCACATTGCACAAGTTTTGGAATTCTCTATGCACCCATGCTCTCCCACCTCTATAAATTGAGGAGTGGTTGACATTATGAGATTGGTAGAGAAACTCTTGTGATTGATTCCCTCCAGATATTTTTAATACACATTTTCTCTCCTCCTCTTTTCTCATACTATTATATGCATTTTCTACTCCAAAAAAATAAAAGTAATTAAAAATAAAAATCTCCTTCTTCCATAACAAGCTATAGCAAAGAGTAATAGTCACTGGCATGGTGATTGATTCATAGAGTATTTGGCTTGTGGAGTTCTACCTTAGAGAAGAAAATATTTGCTCTTCTCTTTAGGTAAATTTGATCTTCAGTTCTTGATTTGAATTCAATTACAGGGTGTGGCGCGTAATTGGTTGCATTTATATTTCCTTAATTCAAGATTTTGAATTATTGGTTTAGGTTTTTAGAATTTTTGCTCCTTCTCTTGGATCAGCTTGCACAATGCTTTTATGACACAAATATCTCTTAATCTATGTGATTCTTGTTGCTGCTTGTTCCTAATTAACTCGTTTTACTTGTATTTAGCCACTTTAAATCGATTCACTTGGACTTGTATTGATAAAAAAATATCTTTTTTTT
>JACFYI010003458.1:130238-164389 GCA_014898755.1 Handroanthus guayacan | reverse complement strand
CCTTTTTTTGGATAAATAAGAACAAGAATAAATATGATACCACATATTTTGTGCATAATTAACAAGAATAAATCCTTTTTCATTGATTCTAAACACTAGTATCAATCAAGATGTCATTATAACCACATGTACTTGCTCCACCCATTTTCTCAACATCATCCACATTCTATGTATAAACTTTGAGCCCTTAGTTACTTTAGTGGTATGCTTTTATTTATTATACATAGATTATCCTTTTATTAACTCGCATAAATAACCACCCACAATCCAGTAAAAAATTATAACCCACTAATTTATTTTTTTAATGGTTACTAATTTATCCTTTTGTATTAAATTATGTATATATTTCGTATTAAATATATTAATCATATTCTAAATATTAAATATACAAAAGTCAAGTATGATTATACTTTAATATTAATATATAATATATATTGAACATTTTATGCATACACATCGAGTATGCACTGAACGCTAGTTTTACGTTAAAAAAAAAAAGAAAGAAAAAGAAAAAAGGGATAATTATGTCCACACTCCCTTAGGTTTGGCCTAATTACAATAAGACCTTCCGGAGTTTGGAAGATTACAGCGACACCTTTTGCTATTAGTTTAACCGACATAAAAGGAGTGATAGGAGAAATTTTGAAAACTACAATAATACCCCTTTCTAATTTGGAAAATTACAATAACACCCCATATATTACGAGATATTATTGTAATTTTTCTTATTATATTTTATAATATTTTTTGCTGACTGAACTAACAGCAAGGTATATTATATTTTCACTTTTGGCGGAGGCATCTAGAGTAAGTCAAAATAAGAAAAGGACCCCTTTATTCCCAACTAATTAATTGAGATAAGGAATCCCCTAGGAAATATAATCCTCTAAAATTCCGATGATCTTCAAGAACAAGGAGGTCCAAAGAAAGTGCTTTGCTCAAACGTGTAAAGTGGTATAATGCTTTATTCTCTAGTAACATCCCCACAATATTCCCTCAAAAATACAAGGCAAGTCACTAAATTTTCCACAATATTCCAAACAAATCAATGCCACTTAATCCTCATACATCTTTTAGAAAATTTTAATAGAAAAATAAGATCTATTTTTTCTTAAAGAAAGCCCATAACAAAAAACAAAAAGAATTAATTTATAATTCGTGTTGCGAAAAGAAAATAAAAATCCCCTATTGGTTCAAGAAATTTCATCCACGAGATAATACCAAAATATTCCAAGCCCAAATGAAAAGGAAATAAATAAAGTGTGGTTCACATCTTGATGTAATATAATTCAACCAAAAGCTGACATCAATCTACCAATTAACCCCTGACAACGAAATCCCATCTCCATATTTGAGCGGATAATCTTCCGAACAACCACATTTTCTAAGGGCCCGTTGACAGGGATTATAAGAGTGGATTACATTATTTTGTTGTTTTTTTGTAGCCTTTTTGATATCCTATATTCTGTAGCGGGTCGACAAATTATAAGGGTCTATTTCTATTATTTCCCCTACTACTAATATTGTTTTCCATCCCTAAGATTAATTAATATGTAATGGTAAAATTTCAATAATGACCTTACCATCTCAATTTTTTAGAAGCGGTGCAATTGAAGAAGGGGTATTTATGTCTTTAATATAAAAATTGCAAGTTAATAAGACTACCAAATACTTGATTAGACTTATGAATATACTATTTTGATATTTTTCATAAATTAATAAGGACCACAAAACGCAAGAATAATTTATATATTTCTATTTTTACAATTTAATAGAGCTACAAATTAGTATGACAAATTCAATGTAATATGCAAAAGAACCACCGAAAAAGTAACGATGAAAATAGAAATTCAACGGCTGTAACTTCCTAACCACCACGGAGTAAAATTTGACTAATGATTATAATTTATTTATACTACAACACTGTAGGTAATTATCTTGGTTCGCAATTAAATAAATTAAAAAAATAAATTTATTATAAAAAGAATAACAAAATAATTGTAAAAAATGATGACAAAATATTTTTCATTAATTTTTCTATTCAATTTATTTGTTCAATTATAATTTTTTTCTCCATTCTAACTCCATTCACTCTAAATCTATTTTTCGATCATATTATTTGACATATTGAATTCGAATAAAAATTAAGAAAAAATTATTATTATTAAAAATAAACAAATACTTTTAATTTTATAAATAAAAAATTTATGTAAACGTATTGAGTGTACCATAATTACTAGTATAATTACAAAGATACTCGGAGAGAGAGAGAGCGAGGAGAGAGTAGAGAAGGAGACTTAACCATTTTTGCGGGCTCTGACGCGGGCCGAAACAGCAAACCAAACCCTCCTGACAGGGAAAACCATTTTGTGCCACCACTCCATCACCTTTATCTTCACCTTCCTCCGCCGATTCCCGCCGCCGAGTCGACACAGCACCACCCTTAGCCCGGCCAGAACTGCCACCCTTAAAATTCTCAACTGTATACACTCACCGCAAAAAGAATAAATAGTTTCTACATGCGGAAACACGCACTGATACACACTCTGTGTGTGTGTGTGTGTGTGTGAGAGAGAGAGAGAGAGATTTTGAGTTAAAGGCTTGAGGTGATACAGTTTAGCCGTTACGCCGCTTGGGGAATTATTTATTGCGAGTGAGTTCACCGACACGTCACAGCAATACGCCTATACGATGGTTATTCCGTATTTTTTAATTTTGTTGATAATTTAATTAAATAAATAAGATTTCGACACGTGGAATACTTTGAGATTTTTCCCTCCATAGTGCCACCATAATTTTACGGCCTTTGACTATATAAATAAATATTATTAATTTTTAGATAAATAAGTTATTATATTACCTAAGTAAAATGTTAGGAATTAGTTAATTACAATTACAAAATATTATCGGAATATAAATTCTAAGTCAAAGAAGATATAAGTTTATCATTAGACTAATCCACATATAAGTAGGATTTAAGGAATTAGCGTTACTTTTGATTCACTCCAAAGGTTTTTTTTTTTTTTTTCTTAAATTTTTTTACTTTCACTGAAAGTTAAAATAAACATATTATAATTGAAAGCATTTAGTATTTGAATTAGCCAACAATAATTTATTGTAAGCTAACAAAAAGTGTTTTAAATTTCAAATTTGCTTTCGATTTGTCATTTTATCATATATATATATATATATTATTTTTATTAGCAACAGCTCACAACACTTCATAAGCAACTTATAGGCTTCTTATGAGATTATAGATTATTGTTACTTGACTTTAAAGAACTGTAAATTTCCAGCACTTAAAAAAAAAATTTAGTAACCCACAATTAGATAAATGTTTTACAAATTTAGTGGCAGACACCACCTTAGTATTACATGCACAATTTAATTTGAAAATACAACTCTTGAGTTACGCTTATTTTGAAAAAAATATTTTGTGCAAAAATATTTGGAGTATATGTGAAAAACAAATGTATAACTGTACTTATTCTAAGGAAGACCATTTCTATCATAAATATTTTTTATGTTTATTTTATTTGACTAGTTTGTTATATCAAAATTTTATAGTATTACCTATAATTAATATAATACTTAAAACATAAAAGATATAGGTAAATATCCGTTATCAATGTAATAATTCGAAATTAGCATGGTTTCTTTAAAAATAATTTAAAGAAACATGTTTTCAAAAATATTTGAAATTTATTATAAAAATGGAGGAAACTTTGCCCGTTGAAGGTTAATGTTTGTTGAGATTTCACTTCAAAGATATTTGACTTTAACGGGCTTATTATTAAACGTGTCAGTGAGTAAGTGGACAAAAGTCTTTCAGACAATTATTCTGAATTTTGGGCGGTTTGACTGTTTTTTAACAACTTTTTCACCTCAAAATTAGAGACTCTCTTTTTCTTAATTTATTTTTTTCTTTTTAATTTATTTTTGTTATTTTTGTTTTTACTATTTTGTTTAGGGCTAATTACATATATGACTATCCTTTGATATTGTTAAATTACCAACTATTACTCTCATAGTTTAATACAAATTAGTCTCTATAAATTTATAAAATTATCAAATCATTCATTTCGTTAAATTTTTTGATGAAAAACTAATGACGTTCTCCAATTTTAGTCTTTAAAACCATAACGGCTAAGTATAGAGGCATAATAGGTACTTAGTGCAATGGAAAAATTGGAGGATATCAATAGTTTTTTATCAAAAATTTTAACAAAATAGATGATTTGGTAATTTCGAAAACTTATGGGAGTTAATTTGTAATTTTCAAATAACAATGATAATAATTGATAATTTCACAATCTCAAAGGGTAATCAAATATAATTAACCATATTTTTTATGATGGTTGGTTAATTAGTCTAAACGCATGCTTTTTTAGCTTTGAAAAGACAACACAAATTGATTGAACATTAGGAGATTTTCAATTATGCTTCTTCTTCTTCTGCTTCTTCCTTTTTTACCCCTTCTTTAAGAAATAATAGTGTTTTTGTTTTTTAGGTTTTTTGTTTTTATGTGTATGATTTTGTTCAATTTTAGATAATAGTTCTCTAAATTTTAATAATTGTATTATTAGTAGCTAATATGTTAGCATTAGTTAAATACAATGCCTGTAGCATGAAATTAAAAAGTAAATTATAAAGATTGACCCTCATTGGTCTTATAGTAATGAGATTGCCTCCATCAGTGAATAGAAGAAATTAGTCACATTTTCGTACCAACTACCAACCATAAACTATTTACTTAGGTTTACAAAAAAGGAATAGGCGATCAAGATCCAACTAAAATTATTTCTTGATTGTCCTCTGAAAGGGAAAAATGAAAATTAGGTAGAGAACATTTAATTGCAAGTATAATACCATAAATCCCATGTTTTAAAAACTTGCTCGAACCGACCAGTTCGACCTTGAAACGGTAAGCTTTCTAGGCTTGTTGGATAGAAAAAATCAATTGTTAAGAAATCACTGCGAACTAGTCAAAATCGGTCAAAAATCATGAAAATCGATTACTGGTTTAACCCCTTTTCTTTTTGTGTTCTTCTAATTTTTCACTTTATAAATTTGATTCTTTTAATTAATATTTTGAGTATTTTTGACAAAATACAGCTCATGAAAAATATTGAACCATATGTCTAAAATTTTTTATTCTTATCATTTTGAAGATTTTACGTTATTTGTAGTGATACTAATATTATATTTATATTAATATATTTATGATATTATATCGAGTGAATCAATGGGTAAATTGGTTGAGCCAATTGAAATTGTAACAAGTAAGGTTATCGATTCCATTACTAGTTAGAATTTTAGAACGTTGTCTAGAACACAATGAAGATGTTTCTTAATTAATCCCAAAAGTAAAGAAGGCATGAGGAGGGTGAAAACAACTGGGGCTGATAGTTCAGTTTTTCACCCTTTTCAGATTTAATATAAGGTTACATGATATATATATTTTTCAGTAAAATATAAAATTTTGTCTCCAAAAACTAATCAAATTTCCTATATTTTGTAACTAAATCCTAATATTGCTCCCCAGGTGATGTAACTTTTTATTGATTCAATATAGTACGAGATGGGAATTTTTCTTTTACTCATAATAATAAAAAGAAAAAAGAAAAAAACAAATATATATATACACACACATATCCTCTGATCTTTTTATCTTTGAATCATCGAAAATGAATGCAAAATGAGTTATTTTTATTTTACTATCCAACATGATAAGGTGCTCATCTTAAAGTGCTCTATGCTTTTCAAGATATGGAAGATTTAATTAATCTATTAGGTCTACAAAAAATCACTATGAAATTAGTGTAGATAAAAGAATCTTAACAAATGCTATAGAGCTTGCTAGAGTTTTGTGATTTTAACCGATGAAACTACGTTGTACTAATGTGTCTAGTTACATTAGTATTTCATGTATTAACGATGCCTTGTCCTAGTAGTCGGAGATTTTATAATTTCAGAGGTTATAATTAGTTTGATTATCACCCGTGTATTAGGCTGTTTTTTTAATTACTCTATGATTAGCTTGTAAGTAGCATCTCTTGCTCTCTAGTTACATAGCCATAATTACATTATAATATTTAGTACTAAAATATAAAAATAGCTCAAAAGGGCAAAAAAAGAAAAATGATAATCATGAGAAGAAGAAAAAAGATACAATGACACCCAAATTTAGCATCCATATGTTCTTTAAATGATTTAGGGCATTTTTGCATTTATTACCGTAGTAATTTTATTGAGAAAATGACATTAAGTCATCAATATACATATGGTGATGTTATGCAAAAATTCACAAAGTTCCAATTCTAAAAATAAAATAAAATAAAAATAAAAGTAAAAATAAAAAAATCATTTTTACCAATTCCGCTTTCCTATTTACCTGTACATTGCATGTGAGATAATTCCAATAGAATATTCCACTAGGAAAAATGTATTAAAATTATAAAGTGAAAATTTCACGAAGTTAAGACGACAAAATGAAACTTTTCTTTAACTAAGTTACAAAGTGCAAAAACGTGTACAATTCAGGTGACTTGATGTCATTTTCTCAATTTTATTTGAACCAATTTTATTTTTAAGTACAAAAATTTGAATTTGGTTCTATGCGATTTCAATTTGTATTGGCGGTTCATAGATGTCGGCAACCCCATGGACCACGTGACTTTAATCAAGAAATGAAATAGACTAGTCTATGATTGTTGGATCAATCACATGACGACAATTAAAAAAAGTCCAAGGTCATTATTGTCTTTTGACCAAAAAGGCTAATCATATCATGCTTTTCTTTTCTGTTTTTCTTTTTTCGTTTAATTAATTTTTTTTCCCGAAAATTAATATTCAGAATTCAAACTTTACAAAATAAGTATTCTATTTGATTGTTCAATTAAGTAATTAATTAACCCCCATTATTTATTGTTTATGCTAAATATATTTTTTGATATTTAATTTAATTATTTTAATTGAATACATTATCGAGTGACAAGTATCTAGATATTATATGATTTAATGGATTAAAATTCATTTCACTAGTCATTATTTAATTTATTTATTCATATAACAACCAAAAGAAACTTTTTTTCTCTTAAAAGATATATAATTTTAATTTAGAAGAAAAAGCAAAAATCAACGAGAATTGCCTATATTAACTTCGGATCTCTTCGAAGGGAACTATTATTTGGACTTCAAAAGTTAATATTGGCTCTTCAAATTTATTTTTAATGTTCAATAATTGAACCCCATACTCGTTTATTCATTACACTTGTTTTTTATTCCTTTTGCTTACACATTAATTTATTAATTTGTTTGGAGAAATAAGACCTCAATCATAATTCAATTTTTAATTTTGTTACTTTATTTTCATTCTTTTTATTATCAACCAAATTTGCAGGGCCTCCAAAAATATACAAATGCCATATTCCTATCTTTTTGTTTGTCTATTTTATGTCTCTTTCACTCCTATTTCGACATCATATTTTTATAGTTTACTATTTCTTTACTTATATATTGCTAAATTAATTGCAATTAAGGAAAATAACAATAAAAAAATTCATGAGTTATTCTTAAATTAGAGGAGATTAAAAAAAAAAAAAATTGTGAATGTCAAAAGTGTTTAAAAACTTTTAGAATTCTACTATAGCAACAACCAATCTAAATCTACGAAGTCAGTAATTTCTCTTTATACTAAGTTTTTCCTTGCATTTGAAGTTTAAGATTTGTTTCGGTGATTTGGTTTCTACATTTTTAGAATTTTGGTTATTGGAAAAAAGTTATGGGCAAAGGATATTAAAATAGTATCTTTTCCTAAATCAAAGATGTTATATTTATGATGCAACATAAATTTATTTGTTTTGCCAAATAAATCAAAATTTGAACTGTTTACTTTATAATGTTATTATGAAAGTATGTATTTATATTTACATATATATATGGGATATTATAACATGTATACATTTGTGCATTTAGGAATATAGATGTGAAATATTAAATATTTTCTCTTCATATGGAGCTTAGTATAATAATCTTTCTATTTTATGAGCATTAAAAGGTCATTGTTGAGCTCTGCCAACAACCCTAATCTCGTTCTTTATTTTCTAGGTTTGGACTGATTCGAACCAGATTCACTTGACTAGAAGAGTTTACATCACCTTCATCAAATATAAATGGATACGTATCTTAAATAATTAATTGAGATATTGATGGAACTCATTGAGAGAGAGAGAGAGAGATCAAAGGAAGTGCTCCTGGGTTTTATTGGTCCCATTGTACTTCAAATGAAGAAATAAATATTTCTATTCTGTATTTGCCATATAATTCATAAATAAGTTAATTCATTTAAGGGCATATCACAAGAAAATGCAATCATGCACCAACTCTTAATTTTTCCCTTTCATGTAAAATATTTCTGTTTGAGTGTACCTTAATAAATAAATGTATGTTAAAAAAATCAAATACATAATAAGTGTGAATAGCTAATTATTTTTACACATAATGTATTATATTTTAATTGATCGATCTGCATTTAAATCATATTCCCAATTTTACCAAAATTGAAAAGAAAAAAAAAATCTTTCAAGCTAATATTTTTGTCTTATAAAATATGAATAATTTATTTATTTTTCTTGTTTCATTCTGAACACTCTCTGTAACAAATAATTCTTTTTTGTTTATGGTGAATTAATCTTGATTATGCATAGCAAATTCAAAAACATTTTAAATTAAAGTTAACCAAAAAAACATATAATTACAAAAAGAAGGCCACTTTATAAGCTTTAAACTTTACATAAACTCATTACACTTTAATTAAATGATTCAAAAGTAAATTAATGTCTCCACAATTTCGAATTAAAATATTCAACATGTCTTAAATCAATATATATTCGACAAACAATCATATTTAACTTCTACAAAGTAGAGTTTTCCCTTTCTTGATTAAAAAGTATTATATAGAACAAGAGAAATGTGAAAGGTGTGCGCTTATAATTAGCTCTTCCACATCTCTTATAAGATGTTCAGTATATAAAATGTCAGAATATTTGAAATAAGATGTTTATTAGGATCATATAAGTTCTTAAAAGAAAAAAAAAAAAAAAAGAAAAATGAGTTCCTAACTAATTTTTAATATCTTAATATGCAACTTCATCAACTTATGTCACGCCCCGGGCCCCTGGCCGCGAGATTTTCCTGAGAATCTACCGTGCGCAACCTGAAATTGAGTTATGAATAATTCGCTCAAAAGGGATATCCAATGGTTTAACATAAATTCATTGGCCATTGTTTATATATTGGTTGCTATTTCTTTGAATTCCCTATGTGGGAGTGGGATATCACAACTTATTTGTAAAATAGGATATAACTTATAAACTCTAAAACCATCTTATCTGATGAGGAAGCTTATAAGTTCTTTTAAATAAATTAACCCAGGCACCCTCATAGTGAATTGATCAATTAGATTGTACAACTTACGATGAGCCTTTTGAATAGATGAAAACAGTAACTATATAGGTAATAGCCAGCAAGTGAACGACTACTTCCATCAAATTCTCGATAAAACTTAATTGTAATATAATGTTCGTAAACAACTACAAAAATATAAATGCATCAATTAATAGAATATTTTCAAGATTTAAACATTACAAGAAGCTGCTTCCTTCATTAACGAAAAATGCATCACAAATTTAATGAGATCCATCACAAAACATGGTTTTATGATGGATTTTATTAGGTTACAAAATCATTAGTACATACCTTATCATTGATTAATTTTATGATTGAAGTAAAATCCGTCACAGACTGTCACGAACTTTTCATGACAAACTAAAAAAAAGAAAAAATATTATAGAAATTCATTACAAGTCTTTCATATTGTGCCATCATTCATACATATTTTGCCCATTTTTTGGTTCCGTTAGTAATCTGTTACAAATCTATATGTATAATCCGGCGGATTATGGTTGATTTTAGCAAGAAAAATGAATTGTTGAAACTATTTATTGTAAAGTCTTTTTAATTACTTTAACATTCATTATTAAAAATTCAGTTGCTTTTAATTAATTGAAAAAACATAGCTTAGCAAAATTTAAAAATATTAAAAATGAACAAATTAGTATGTATATATAATAATAATAATAATAATAATAATAATAATAATAATAATAGTGAACAATTTAACTTCTTGTTACAGGTATTAATTAAAATGAAAAGTTGCAAAATGATTTCAACTATTGAGTGGTCAGCAATTCCTAGTTGGACAGTCTTCATCAATCTCAAAAATAAAGTTGACAAACTGAATGCTGGACTGGACCTACGATTACTGTCTGAAGTCGGCCAAACACAGCCTTTTTCCAACTGAGCCATCTATTCAATAATTTCGATGTTTCATCGAAGTTGTATTTTATTCTAGGGTTAGTTACACTGTATATCTTTCGAAATAGTAAAATTATTAATTTCTTTCTTCTTATTTTAAAAATTATCAATATGTCTCCTTAGAATTAAAATACTTTGTTATAAAACCCGAAAGAAAGTAATCAATTGACCATTTTATCCTCAAATTCATTTTTAGAATATAATTAAAATCATTAATTATTAAAGACCTTTTGCCTCTGACATCTTAGTAATGTTTATATTTATGAAGGGATGTATCTGCAGTGATTTTACAATTGAAGGGGTGTTTTTGTAAACAAATGAGTATAAATGTTATATTTTAAAAAAATACAAGGATGATTAGTATTGTGTAATAAGAGTCGTAGGGGCGTTAATTGTAATATGATAATAATTATTCCAACGCCGTGCTCATATGTGTAAAAATTCAATTGAGAGCTTTTTATGGAATATCCATCAAACGAAAAAAACATCGTTTCAATAACACTAGGTTAAATATATTAATTTTCGAAAGGTACCACAAATTGATATATATATATATATATATATATAGAGAGAGAGAGAGAGAGAGAGAGAGAGAGAGAGAGAGAATATATAAATTGGTACTGCAATTAGATTTATAGTTTATATGACTTGAGCAGATCTATATTGTCATTTAGATGACAAATCTGCTAGTAGATGTTATCCCTTCACATAAATAAAGGACGTCAAAAATTCTATAGAAATGACGATAATTTGGCTCCAACGGGTATACAATAATAAGAGTGTTTTATTTTATTTTCACCTCTTTAACTATAAATACATTACTGTTACACCATCTCCCAATTACAAAATCTTACAAAGGGTTAGGGGCAAAACAAGGAAATTTGCTTTAGTTATCTTGTTGATGTTAGCACTTTCCACCGTGAGCCCTAGCAGTGGACAATTTGTTAAATGTCATATTTTTAGAGGAAAAGTATTGGTTATTTTCTAAATAAGATAGAAGAGTTGATAATTTCACTATTTTGAAGAAAGTATGCATATATATATATATATGTGTTTATATATATTCTAGTGTGTAGAATTTACTCATCAATAAGCAAAGTCTATAACTTTTGGCTAAGCAATGTGGTTGAGTGAATTCACAATAAGTTTCATTTAGGACTCAGAAGGGATCTCAAAATTGATATGTTGAAACGTAGTTTTGCTCTCTATAGTGTTTGAACTATCTATAACTATTATAAAAATGAAGATATTTTGGTATCCAAAAGAACAAAAAGTAAAAAATAAAAAATGGGAAGAATTCTGATTTTCACTTTTACCCTTCATATCACAACTATCTACTATTTTAACAATAACCAATACTCGACTATCTTTGAATGCAATTACTCCATTATCTCCTACTGAAACAATTCCTAGAAACATGACGGTTTTCATTAATAATTTTGAATAATCATATTTTTCATATTTGCACAATCCATTTACTTAAAAGAAATAAAATACATTCAAAAATATTGCTTATATAATATTTTATAAATATAGAAACTGCGTACATAATTACTAATAAACTTAAAGCTATGTAATTGAAGTTGAATTTTTCTTTAGAGCAATAGCCATTACTACTTTTGGACAAGGACAATTGACTTTGGAAATAAAAAAAAAGAATTGCTGTTAAAGAAATCATTTTATAAAACTTATTAAATGGGACACTAGAAATACAATTTGGGAAAAGAATTATGATGGGGTCCTTGAATTTTTAGAAAGGTAGTATCATATTATAAGATGAAGCTCTCGTTATTCTTTCCTCAAGTTCAACTGACACCATTTTAGTGCGAGAAAAATAAAGTCATTTTTAAACTAGTTTTAAGGTCTCGAAGTCTCCTCACACCTAACATTTTGTGATAAATACTCCATGCTCATAATTGGATTGGGATAGTTAATCCAACTCTTTCCATATCACTACCCACTAGTCCCATTATGTTGCAATCAAACTGTTCTCTAGTTATTAAATGCTTATATATATATATATACAAACATAATATATCATATCTATATATATACATAGATACGTCCTTTTTACTAGTATACTAATACTAATTAGAGTGATCATTAAATGCACTAGACAATGTTTGTTTTTTGTGAGATCTTACTACTAGATTAAAAAATACGAAATGCATTGCGTGACGAAAATACCTTTTTCATTATATTTTAGTAATATCAAATTAGACTATAGACATAATTTATCAAAAAAAAATAAATAAATAAAAAATAAGACTATAGACATCAAAGACCCAAAATTGGGCACGATAGGTATTTTGTCATGAAAAGATGTATTGACATGTAGGAGAGCAGTTAATAAATCATCTCAAGGGCGCCACCGATTCCTTGGATGTAAAATAAACTTTGGTATCATTATTTTCCGCAAATGTCAAGATTGATGTATTATTGTCCACAGCATTGATAAGTATGCTAATTTCTACCAGAATCCCAGGCATTTATATTCATTGTTTCACCTACTTATATACCTTCTTATTTCAAATTGATATCATATTTTATGATTTAATTTTCGGACTTGATTTGAATAATTTTTTGAAAAAAAATATTGAAATTAATAAATCACCACATAGTACCACAAAAAAGTTTGCAATTTACCATATTTTCTCTGATATTGATACTTAGAAAAATAAATTTGTCTTATTATACTCTTCCTTTATATACTTAATTAATTGCAAGATAGATCAAATTATGGACTAAATCACAAGTTACTTTCTTTTCAAATTTTGAGATTTGGGGAGAAGTCTTAGTCCATAATCGGTGGGATGTTATTCTTCACTAACATAATGGTTTCTCATTCAACAATTTCAAGAGTGATTGTAAGAATTTTAGGTCCCATGCCTAGGCCTAGATTTCATTCCCTTTTTGGATTACCTTACAATGCTTGGAAATTGAACAAGATTTTGTGAGGATTCTAATGTGTGCCACTCAATTTTGTCCTTTTTAGTGGTTGTATCTATAATGTTGGGGAATAAAATGATTGATTGTTATTTTTTTCTAAGTTGGTATTGGTAACTCCATTCAAGATAAGTGCATAATGTGCTTCTTTCACAATTAGGTAAATCATTCAACAAACTAAATTTTAACTTTAAGAGCTGGTGAAAACTTATTATTTAAATGGTAGAATTAAAGTCAAAAAGTTATGCCAATAATTGAGAAGATATAACGAATTAGGATAAAAGAAAAAATTGTCAATTCCATCCGACAAATTTGACCCAGTGCCAGTTTTATCCAATAAGTTACGATTCAACCAATTTAATCTCACACGTTTTAAATTATGCCAATCTAGTCCAACATTAAAACACTGGCCAGATCCCTCCCAAAATTCTCGTTGCATTCTCCACTGTTTTCTTCCAAAATATCCTCCATTAATATTTTCTGCCAAAAAATTATAATTTTGCAAAGCTCATTGCTAGAGTTCAAATCCTCTTGTAAGTAGTTAGTCCCCCTCCTACATAGGGATTGAGTTCATTAGCTACCCCACATTGTTGGTGGTCAATGTCGACTTCCTAAATCCAACCCATATCAATATTATTGCTACAAGCCCACCACACCAAAAAATCCAACCAACTATAACCAAATGACTAGATTAAGAAATTAGACATAGTCTAGAGAGAGAGAGAGAGAGAGAGAGAGAGAGAGAGAGAGAGGGAAATTTAGATCCCAACCTAGGGGAAACCCATTTCCATTCAAGAGAAGACTATACTTTCTAAAATGCATCCAACATCCAAAGTAAAATATGAAAATGGGTCTATATAAAGCAATCTCTTCTTATACTTTTCTTTACTTTGTCTTTCTTTCCTTGTTCATTTATTTTTATGGTTTTTCTTTCTTCCTTGTAGTTGCCATTGCATTCAGATTGGACAAAGTAACAATTTACTTTCCTCTTTTCATGATCATAGGAGTGGATACTCTATGAACATGTACCAAAGTACTTTGTTGGCTGTTTAATTTTATTGTCGGTGCCAAAATGACTCTTTGACTTTGTTGCTAGTGCCCCATTTGATTTTGGAGGCCTAAATGGTGTACTCTTATAGTTCAATAATTGCCAACATGTCCTGTTTTGAACTTGTGTATGTTATTAGGCCATATATAATAAAAAGTGCTCATTTATTGTAAATATATATAATAATAGTAAGTATTAAACCTAAGTTGTAGCTTCAGCTTCAATATTAGTTGGCCTCTATGTTGATCCTTTCTTGACTTGGATGTTAAAATCATGACAAGGAAAACACATTTAGTGAATCATACAAAATATAATTAAAAATGTTAGGTTTGTAACTATATATATGATTAAATATTGTAAAAATTATGAATTTTGAAGGAAACAATAACTCTATTGTGTTGAAATTTGCTTTGCAGTATTTATATGCCAACAGATAAATTTTTCATGGGAGTTTCCAAGTTTTGGAATTTCAGTTTATCTTGAAGAAACTCGTCCACAAAAAATTTCAAATCAAGTCAAAGATATTGACTAATGTGATAATTATATTAATTCCTTTTTAATAGAATATTATTTTGAAAGAAGTTAATTGGTCAATCAAAATAAATACTAATTATTAAAAGAACATTGTTTGGTGTTTTATTCAATTTTCAGAGAAAAAAATCTCGACCGTATAGGACACAAAATCCAAGATTAAGATGGTCCCTTCTAAGATTAAGACTCAAAAGCATAGTGCTTCATTTTCAGTCATTCCATAAGCCAATTTTGAAGTATCAATTCGAAATCCATAAAACATTCATAACACAAAATTAATGTGGGATGATGCGTAATTCGATTGGTACATACACCAGTTTTCGAGTACCGATTTGAGTATTATAGAGTACTAATACACAAAAACACCACTGAATTGGTAGATATCAAATTGCACGAGTACCAATTTGTGATATTTAGATAAAAGAGAAAGATAAATATGGTCTTCGATGGGGATAATTTAACAGTGCATCGAGCAATCAGTGCGGTCAATGCACTTGCGCATGCCTTCAGCCAGTCTTTTCTTTTCCGTTCATTTGTGGAGAGATGTTCACCCACCTTCTCTTCAGAATATTTATTTGTTTTGTTAAGTTTTAGTATATGCACCTTACTAAAAGGTATAATTACCTAAACACCCTTGAGATTTAGTAAAATTATCAAATACTCCTTCAAGTTTGAATAATTATCATTTCATTCCTATTATTAATTCAGTTGAAGAATATTAAATTATACTACTTAAGAATACTAGAACATTACAAATAGATCTCTAGAAAAGGGGTGTGATTGTAATTATACATAAGCTAAAGAAACAGTTTGCCGATGTAATCATAATAATCCAACATCAAGAAATATTTTGATAATTATGCAAAATCTAAAAGGTGTTGAGGTAATTATTGCTTACTAAAATCAGTTGGATTGACGATGTCTTCACGATTTGAAGAAATAAGGCTAGGTTGTCAATGGATCTGTTCGAATCAGATTATGATCCAAATTCGAACCCGGTAACAATACACCAAATCTGAATTCGATCCAAAATCTTATGGGATTTGTCATTGGTGCTATCATATCAGTATTAGCATATAATCGAATATCCAAAAAGCATATCCGAATTCAAAATTTTTTTTTGCTCTATTTTGATTGAAAATTGATGAGTGACCACTTTACGGACTACTTTAAAAGCTTCATATACTCTCTTAATTTTTTTGCTTCTTAGGTCGATCTTCATTAAAACATATAAAATAAAGATATATTTTTATATATCATATTATATATAATATATCTTTAAATAGTTACCAAAAATATGATCATCCAGTTAAAAAAAGAAAAAAGAGAAAGAAAGAAAGATGATATATCTACATATTATGTTCGTATTTTATTTATATATAAAATACATACAAAATTTTGCATTTTTTTTTAAGAGGGGCGATTTCATTTAATCACACACCAATATTGTTACATAAATACAATTTAAATACCAAGTGCATGAACTAAACACACACCAAATTCTCAAAAATTATATGTAAGATATACAAAGCTAATATATTCAAGCACAGATGATTAATGGATCGGGTCAAACAAAATCCATATTCGCTCTATTTATTTCAGATTACAGGCCTTTACTCACATCATGTCTATCAAATACTTTATCAATTAAAATTCATAAACAATTGAATCGGATTCAAATCAAGTTCGGATTAAAATCCACTCCATTGACAACCCTAAAATAAGGTATTCCTGCCTAGAACCCAACAGGGACTTGGTTAATCAGTCACGGGATATTTACATCATTGGACTAGTGGCATGGTGTTTAGATTCATTATATTGAAATTTCTAAATTAAATTGAGGCTTGATGAAAAAATATTAACTTGGAGTCATCCATAACCAACCAGGTGGGATGAGCCGTCCAACCACTTGGATATAAATGCATAATTACAAAAATTCTGAGAACTACACAAATACAATAGCTTCTGAAAAGTTGTCCTCCAACATGACAAATTTGAAAGATGATAAACAAATAAATAATATATAGATATTAAAATATCCTTCACTTAATCAAATGAAGTACATATTCTAATACATTTAATCATACAATTCATCTATCACTCATTTATGTCGACAAGCAAAGTAAAACATCATCGTAAGTCCCCAATACGAGAGTGGTTAACTAGTAACAGTGAGCGCACGCTAAAATATCAAACCCGAAACATATAATCAAGTTCTAAATTAGGGAGAAATAAGGGCCTAAAAAAATTTAGTTGAGCCCTAAAAGAAACGAAAACCCTCCTTCGAGAAGTATAAAAAACATGTTTCGATTGAAATCTCTATATAGCATTTTTTTCTGATTAACTTAAATATTAGAGGATTTTCGTATCATCCAAAATTTGTCATTAGTAATTATATTTGTAACTGTCAGAAAGATGTGAAGGCATTACTGTCAGTAATTCAAATAAACCTGGACAGGGTCAATCTTTGTCATTTCATTACAACAATAAAGTAATATTAATGATATAATATATATATATATATATTATTTATTAACAATAAAAAAATGAGCATCTTTGTGACTTCGTCTTCATAAGAGATGACAAGCACACACAAAGTTCAGGTAATTGAATATCTTTGTGATCCCGTCTTTAACAACTAGGATAAGAATGGGTGAAACAAATGAGTATGGTAAATTTCTGTAGTTGCTTGCTTATAGGATAAATTATAGTTAAATCATTCCTTACCCGACCTTTCCGTTCCCGATGTCACTCACTCATTCCAATTCATTTCCTCCATACCAATCACCTCGTTAGAGTTTTAAAATATTAGTAACGACAATTTTGTGATTAATATGGTTAAAATATAAGGATCATGTTACGATCTTATAACATACCTTAAAAAGCTTATAAGTTCATCTAAACACCCTCCAACACTCAACACAGAAAACGGAAAAATTATCACAATTTTGTCAACCAGGGGTGATCCAATGTCTAATATACGATGCTAAGTATTCAGAAACAGCCTGGAATATGGGCAGTTCCGAAATACAAGAACAAAGTCCTCTGTAAGTGCCCATTTGCAAGCAGATAATCTACTTCCCAGCAAAATTGTTGCTCTGAAACCTTAAAATGTAAACCCAAAGCCTAAAAGGATTTCAGAATACAAGAACCATACCTTCTACATAACCAGTAGAAAACAGATGTCCATTTCCCGGCAGAATTTAAATGGCAGACACATCAAGATTTCACGGGCTCAGCTCTAGGCCTCCACAGTCCAAGCCTGTACTTGTGGGCGTACTTCAGTATCAGTTTCCTCTGCAGAAAAACAAATAAAGCTCATAACAACATAATGACAATCTATGAGTCTATTCAATATTAAATAGCTAACGTCGTGGTTGGAAATATGAAGGGGCTCATTAAGGGCGAAACCGGTATCACATTGCTCGAACCAATCAGATTACCGGACAAGGATATAAACAGATTCTTCATTACGGGCACAAAAAGCAGACTATTTACAAATCCAACAATTAAGGGATAATTACCTTAGCACTCCTTGAGGTTCATTACCATAATAGCCCCTAAGGTTTGGATAATTATTATTACACTCTTTGAAAATCTTAAACATTACAAGTAGATCCCCTTGATAAGTGAGTATAATTATAGTTATGCATTAGTTGAACTGTACAATAAGGGCTGCAATAGTAATTGTTCAAACTCAAGGGGTGTTTTGGCAATTATGATGAACCTCGGGGTATATAGGTAATTATCCCTTGAGTTAATAGGCTTATAATATACAAAATATATGCTCAAAAGTGTGATGATGGACCAGCAGCTGGAGCATTAATCCCACAGATAAATAATTAGCATAAAAATCTACAGAATTGAAAGAAATACATAAACATGATGAAGAGCAAGGTACATAAAAATTAAGGACAAAATAGCGACGGATGATAGGCATAAAGCTGATCCATGTCTATCTTCTATTTCTTCATCTTTATTTTCCTCTGGCTTCACAATTCTAATCCAGTTTTGAAAATTCCTGTTTAGAAAGCAATATTATCCTATGGAGGTTCATACGGATTAATGTGTAAATTGCATGAGTTTTACTCTCAAAATCCTCCACACATATTCTTCTACCAGCTAATATTAGGTTATGAGTATAATCCCATATTGATCTTTATAATGCATTAAGGCATTAAGACGGTACAACTATCGATTCAATAACAAAAGTTACTTTGTTGATGTCATTTTAGGCTTATTTGTTCAATTAAGACAAATATCGTATGAAGCGAAGACTCCTGTTTCTCTACTTTAAGGCTTTATGGGTGGAAGGGGTGCTTTGTGAATTTGAAACCAAGAGAACAATTCAATGATTCAGGAAAACAAACATGTTTTAAAATCTGAGAGGAAGCAGAACCCGCTCAAGTAGGAACTCGAGTAGATCACGAGGAAGCGAAGCTTCTCAAGACCTTAATAAAACACCATGAATCATTTGTGCAATCCTCCCAAGAAATTAGAACAAGGTATGTGGGCACAAATCAGATGACTACAGGGAAATACAGCCTACATCAATGAAGATCATATTGTAAACTTTTCTTTTTCTCCTTTTCTGTTTTCACCAAGTTCAAGCTACACCTAGATTCAGAAATCACCTGAAGACACCCTCAATATAATAACAAACCTAATGCTAGGCCAAAAATAATTTGTACTGCGTGTTATCACAACTGGTCATTTGCTCACATTCACATTAATCACATGCAAGGATGTTCCGCGGTCACAATAATGCCCACCGAACCCCTACTTCAAGATCGAATACGATATTGTTTTCTTAAAACAAAAAAAAGCAGCAAAAACAACAAACAAAAAACAAACATTTCCCCCCTCCCCTCTTTTTCACCAAGTTCAAGCAACACTCATGTCTAGAAATTATCCAGAGACGCCCTACAATTTAGTAACAAACCCAATACTGAACCAAAAATGATTACTGTTGTGGGTTATCATAACTGGTCGTTGGCTAATATTCATATCAATCAAACACAATGAGGAGATTCCATAACAAGTAACAGTGGAAAACCCACCCATCCATAATTCTGAATCAAATATTTCTACTTTCTAACTTAATTGAAATAAACAAATCACACAGCATATAAAGAATGGTTTTTCTTACATCTTTGCAGGGGATGCCAAGTCTCTTGAGCTTTAAGGTTCGAGTGACAAGAAGCTTCTGCAAGTCCCCAATCTCAGATTCCAGCTTCTCCACATGATTCTCCAATCCTTTCCCAACTCCACTCAAGAACTCCGGTATCCCTACCTTCACTGCATTTCAATAAAAATAGTGACAACCCATTTTGTTAATTTCCACACAAAGCACCTTGCAGCAGGCATAAGGTGTATTACAAAGACAAGAAAATGAGAAATGGTCGATCATCCATAAATCCTTACCAATATAAGGGCTCGGTTTGGAGGAGAATTTTGCAACTCCAGGTACAAGATTTGAATGGGCTGACACTGGGGATAAAGTTCTACTCCATGCCAGAATTTGCCTCCAAGCCATAACAAACTGCTGAAATCAAATTCAGTTTTTTCCTTTTTTATTCTCAAATTTAATTTCTTGTTTAGAGGCAAAAATGGCAAACACCATAACATATCCAATGATAAGCACTACAAAACTTTTATCAATCAAGTAGCACAGTTGCAAAATGTCAAGACTCAACAGAACAAAATCAAAACGTGTTTAAACTTCAGAATGCAAGAGAAACCCATCTTCAGCACTTCAATTCCTCTCTAAAGCGCCAATTAAGCCATCTATTGTTTCGATTATCACTCAATTAATTCTTATTGTTTTGGGTTATTCATTTGTTTTCTCTTGCAATTTAAATCACAGAAAGAATTTTACAGCTCGTGCAGTTACAGAATACAACTATATGCTACACAGAATTTCACAGCTCGTATGGGCTCATCCACAAAATTCAACCAAAACTTTGAAGATACAAAAGAAAAAGAAATGGGTCTTCACCTTTCTTAGTAACGGAAGAAATCGGTGTCGAGCATCAAATGGCGGCAACCGTCGAGCGGCGGCTGTAACAAGCAGATACGGAGATTAATAGAGAACCGAAGATTCCGATGGCACCCCGTTGGAAAACATGTTCTTTAGGAGATTTGGGCTTTGTTATAATTGGGCTTTTGTAAATAATCTGGTGGGCTTGAAAATCCTTGGCCCAATAAAAATCATGTGAATTAGTCGTTAGAAGAGGAGAAATCACAAACAAATAAAACTCTGTCCCAAGGGTTCGCGATGGGGCGGGTTTTCAAAACCTTCAAAACCTGCCCAGCTGCCCTTAATCGCTCCGGTCGCTTTACCCGGCCCGTCCCTACGTGGACCGCACACAACAGACAGTAGACCCGTACACCCGCTCACAACACACCCCCACACACAACACACACACGCACACACACAACACTTAGGGGGAAAAAAACAAAAAAAGAAAACACAAATTAGACAAAAAATTATGGGAAATGAAAAATAAAATCTTACACACTCCAATTCTGGCAAGCTTCAATGACTGATTAGAGGGGTTGAGGTTCAGGTATAAAATTTTGACGGCTGCCGAAGTGAAAGATGGAGAGAGAGGAGTTGCGAGATGAGAGAGGGGCAAGGGTTTTGAGATTTGAGAGAGTGAAGTTGGGGGATGAGAGTGAAACCCGAACCCGCCGCCCTGTAGCAGTTTTTCTTTTCTTTTTCTTTTAATTTTACATTTAATCTATTTTAGAGTTGTTTTCTTTCTACAATTATTGATATGTCATTTTATATTATTTTCATGCTAACAAAAAAATAATAAAAAAAGTTTTATATGAAAAATCACTTCAAAAGTTTTAAGAAATTTAATTTTGTTCAAGAATTAATTACTGAACTTTTAGAATGAACAGTCACAAATTGTTGATTTTTTTTAATTAAAAATTTATAAATGAATACATATGATGCTAAAGTTTATATTAAAAAATTTTAGTAATTCCTCTAAATAATATAGAGAACTCATTAAACTGGGTATTATTTGATCTATGTGAGTTATTAATAGTTTAATCCTAAAATTAATTATAATAATGTTACTTTCAATTAGATGAGAGAAAAGTTTTGTTTGGTTTAAAAAACAAAATAATTTAATTTAGTTTAATAAAATCATTACCATAATATTTCAAGTATTTTTTTTATTATTGTTAATTATTGAATTAAAAAAAAATAAAACTTCTGTAACAAATTTCATCTTTTACCAAAGAACAACATTTTCATACAACATTATATTATTAAATATCAATTAGTATTTTTCCTTGGTCATTATGAAAGAACTTTATCGTCCCTATATTATATAATTAAATTTAGAATTTGTCTACACACTATAACTTGTGTGAATTATACACTATTATTATAAAAATATACACTACGCTGATGACATTCCGACAACCACATTTTCGATAAAAAAAATTAAAAAATAAAATTATAATATATACTGATAAATTTCCAGCACATGTAGTCATTGGTAAGGATAACAAAATATCAAAAATGGTATAACTTTTTGAAGACCAAACGTGTCGGGACTGAGACGATAAGAAAACGGATTACTGTCATTTGGCCAAGCTAATGCATCGTTGGTGTGTCATTGAAAAAGAGATGGTGAGACACCAGAAATGTTTCGGGAAATTTTCACTTTTGGTACCACATGATATACCCCTTGACACATTTGATACCATTATTTTCGACACATGCACATTTAATAGCATAGGATATGATTTTATGACATAAATGATACTTCCGTTAGTTTTACCTAACAAAAGGCTGATCGAAGGCTGATGTGATTGATAGCCACATCAGCCTTCCGTAAGATAAAACTAACGGAAATACTATTTATGTCATAAAATCATATTCTATGGTGCCAAATGTAAATGTGTCGAAAACGATAGTACCAAATATGTCAAATATATCCTGTTATACCAAAAGTGAAATTTTCCCGAAATGTTTCCCACAAATATTCTTTAGTAGAAATGGGTCGAAAAAAGCAGCGACTATGGATTTATAGACGCTTTTTCTTTCGTAGGAAATTATCAAAGGCCTATTGTGTCATCGACGCCTCCGGTTGTTAGTAATTCGGTTTATCTTATAATGCGGAGACTAAATAAATGAGTTATAATTTGAAAATTATTTTTAACATGTAGTCTATAAGTTTAAGTTTTATTTTTACTACCAACACCTATTTAGTGATATTTTATGAATTTTATTTTTATATTATATTATTATTACATTATTTAGATATATTTTTTCACATATATACATATACATTTCCATGTCGTTTTAATATATATTATATATTTTATACACATTTTTATATATTTTATTATGTTGTTACCTTATATATATCTATATATATATAACAAAAAATAATTCGTGTATATTTTATGAATTTTATTTTATATATTATATTATTATTACATTATTTAGATATATATTTTTTTAATGCATATCTTTTAAAAATATATACGTATATATTATATATTTATAATAACAATATAAATATATCTAATAATTGCTCATGTTTGCAAGCCCTTAACCTCTATTTCAGAGCTCGAACCCGACTTGCGGTCAATTTTGAGCTCAATTAGAGCTGAAACACCCTAACACTGTTCAAGGTAGTGAGACTTTGACTCTGGAATAACAATTGCATGTGACTTATAAGTAATGAATGACTGTAAAGCCAGTTAAAGGAGAAAATCGACTTGTTGAAAAATTATAGAGTATATATGTTTCAAGTTCATAGAAAGGCAAATGGAAGAGAAATAAGCAAGTATCGAGCATGTAAAAAATCATCATCATCATGCACATAGGCCGGCACAACCATTGTGCATAAAAATATAATTGCAGTTATCTAACATCATCATCAATGATATATCTATAGGTGCACTTTCTGAACATTAATGAATAGGTGCATTTTGTGGACTACTTAATAGTTTGGTAAACTTTGTCTTTATTTATTTGCTTCTTTGGTCCATCTACGTATAAACATATAAAGTAATGATATATTTTATGTATCATATTATATATAATAAGATATATCATATATAGTCACAAAAAAGAACTGAGGGATCCATATAATGTTATATCATATATTATATTTATATATGATATAATATATATATATATATATAATATTATACCTGTATATAGTATGTATAATATTATACATTCGGGTTTGGACTATTAATATATTGGATCAAGTAAAATCCACATGTGCTTCATTTATTTTGGATTATAGATCTTTTTAAATGAATCATGTCCATTGAATTTTTTATCTGTCAAAGATCCTAAATAATTGAATCGGATTCAAATTGAATTCGAAACTAAATTCGCTCCATTGAGAACCCTAGTTAATTTGTAAGGGAATGTTTACTTCATATACTAAAATTCTTGATTAAATTTAAAGCTCGATAAAAAATTATTAACATGGGATCCCCAACCCCAATCACCAAATAGATGGGATGAGCGATCTAGCCACTCGAATATAGAAAGTTATACACTGCAATATTCCAGTACGTGTCTGAGAACCGCACAATTACAATATATAGTATTGAAGAAGAAAGAAATATCAAATTGCCCTCTAGCATAACAAATTTAAAAAAATTAATACAAAAATATTTTTGATATCCTTCCCTCAATCAAGTGAAGTACACACTATAATATATTTAATCATATATTTTATTTATTGCTTACTCAACCCATCTAGCAAAGTAAAAGACAATTATTAGTACCCAGCAAAAGAATTTTTTTTTTCTTTTCTTTTTTTTAAGGAAATGTGATTATATTCAATTATACCTCAATATCATAGCATTGATACATTTTAAAGATCAAATATATAAACTAAATATAATTTAAATACTTTAAACTATTATGCTGGTAGACAAATACCTATACGCTACAGGTGAAAATCGAACCTTGCACCTCTATTATGAAACAGTGGTATATAAAATCGTAAAAAAGATTAATTGGGTCCTAAAGGAAACAAATACCCTTCTTCGAAAAGTATAAGAAACGTGTTTTAATCGAAATATCTATGTAGCATTTTTTTTTTAGTAACTTAACTATTAGAGGGTTTTCGTCATGTCTAAAATTTGTTATTAGTTACTATATTTGTGATTGTTTGATGATATTGTAAGATCTCTCTAGATTACTATTAGTCATGTTAAAATATTTAATTAAGAATTTGGCAAAGATATAGGTTAGCTAGGTCAATGAAAAGTACTATAAAAATTAGTAGGAAAAAAATCTTTGTTCATGCACTTTCACAATTATTGGAGGACAAATGAAATTTGAGAAAGATGAATTGAATTTGATGAATAATAGTGATGTTTCCACTTTGTTGCTTCCTCTATAGTTCACATCATAAAGAAGAAGAATATTATTAATAATGTAGACCAAGACAGGGTCAATCTTAGTCATTTTATTTTATAACAATATAAAGTATAATAAATGATAAAAAAATATTATTTATTAATAATAAGTATTAAGTGATAATATTTTTATTTAAAACTTTGATGTTGTATTCGTCATAACTCTAACAAAACAAAAAGTTCTATATTTTAGATACATAATTAAGTAATACCTAACAACTTCAATATTTTATTAAATTTAATAATACTACTTTGCCATAATTTCATCAATATTTTCTTAGTGTGACATTTATCGGATAAGTGGTCATTTACGACACTAAACCGGAAATCACATCTTGAAATAATTGAAGAACTGCTAAAATAACAATTACTTTGCAGAAAGAAAAGATTTAAAATATATATACATGTATATTATCTTTTTTTTTTTTCCCATTTTTCTACCGATGTCGTTACAACATAACATGTACAATATGTAATTTGCTATTGACTAAAAATAGCAGTCCATCTAAACTTTTATACCATATATATATGAACACAACCTTGTTCTTCGCTTTTTTTCTTTTTTCTTTTTTGTTTTAATCTCTTTTCCTTTTCCTTTTCTTTTTCTTTTCTCCTCTTTTTTTGTTTTTTTGTTTTTTGGTTTTTTTTGTTTTTTCGTTTTTTTTTTTGGTTTTTCTTTTTTCTTTTTTGTTTTTTTTTTGGTTTTTTGGTTTTTTTCTTTTTTTTCTTTTTTTTGGTTTTTTTGTTTTTTTTTGTTTTTGTTCTTTTTTTGTTTTTTTTTGGTTTTGTTCTTTTGTTGATTTTTTTTTTCTTTGTTTTCGTTCTTTTTTCGGTTTTTTTTTGTTTTTCTTTGTTTTTGTTCTTTTTTCGGTTTTTTTTTTGTTTTTCTTTGTTTTTGTTCTTTTTTCGGTTTTTTTTTTTTTTTTTTTGTGGGGGTGGGGGGTGTTCCGCGTAAAAGCTAGCTAACTATAACATGAATCTAAATTAAATCTTGACTAAGAAAAATATCACCTTGTAAACCTTGAACTACATAGGTAACCATTGCTATTCCTTGCAAGTATTCCAATGACTTTCATCCCACTTTGATCCACATATGTAACAGAACTCAAATTTACACCTGCAAGCAACGTTAACCAAATCCAAACATCACAAAAAAATAACAAATTTCTTGTAATTAATAAGGGATAATTACCTCAAACTCTCCAAGATTTGGCATAATGACCAAAATACCCCTTAAAGTTTGAATAATACCTTAACCCCCTTAGTCTCAGTTCAGTTGGCGGAAAACTCCATGGAACTTGTGTAACATTAAATTAAATTCCCTAAACTCTACTTTTAATGTTTCATACAGTATGTCAGATTTTCATAAGATGTAATTCTAACTTCACACAAGCTCCATTAAATTTTCCATCAAGTGAACTAACTGAAGGAGGTTAAAATAATGATAATTTTTCAAACCTTACAGAGTGCTTTCGTAATTATGCCAAATTTCAGAACGGAGTGTTGAGGTAGTTATCCTTTCAACTCTAACAGCCAATTACCTGCAAGTCATGTGTATACAGCCATCAATCTTGTCCACAAAAACCTTACAATTAGGACACTCCTTCCACTTATTCTCTTTTGCCAACAACCTTAACTTCTCCTTCTCCTTCTTGTTCCTCTTCAACCCCCTAAACTCTCTGCAATCAAGGCCATGATGCCAGCGTACCTTACACTCAGCACAAAACAATCTCCAGCACTTTGGACATTCACTTTGTGTAATAACCCCTTCATCGGCATCCTTAACCAACAACTCCGAGCAATCCTCGTACGGACAATGAACTTTCTGCGAATCAAGGATCGTCGACTCAATAATCCCCTTTTCCCACCGCGTAACAACATCTGCTGGGATGACTGATCTTAAAGATCCCAGATCTATGATGTTATTACAATCATTGTCTGGACATGAAATGATAACGATGTTATGTTGAAGCTTGTATTCGATGTGTTTGGATATGCAGTCGGAGCAGAACAAATGAGGGCAGCCTGGGATTTGGAGCATGTCGGATTCTTGTTTGTCTTCGATGCAAATTTGACATGAAATAAGTCGCAAAGACGATGAAGCTGATGAAGATGGTGAAGATGTGGTTGACATGTATTTCAAAGAGGCCTCTAAGGCCTGTTGGAACTGAAGTTCTTCTTCATATTTATCATCTGAAGTTGTGAAAATATCTTTCAGAGCATCAAGAAAGGATGATATGGAATCCATTTTGTGATTAGGATTTGATGTGTTGTGACTTGTGGGTGTAAAGAAGAACAAGAAGCAGTTTAAGTATGATCAATTGGTTTAGAGGAAACCGACTTGTCTAAATAGGAAACCTCTTTTAAATTTATAAGGGGTAATTACATCAATATGGGCCAGGTTAGGTACTTAGGTTTAGTTTAATCGCCAAAAGACTTTGTAGGTTGGAAGATTAATGTACACCCCTTTTCCGTTGGTGAAATTACATTTTTAGCCCCATAAGATGGAGGGGTTTGCAAAATAGTGAATATATTTATTAGCTTTGATTTTTAGCTCACTGAGAACCTAAAGTTAGTTTGCTATGTTATTCTTTTTTAGTTGATGTTAATTATCTCATGTTGAATGTGAAGTTAGCTTATATTATTGCATCAGTTAGTAGAGGTAAAGAAACCAAATGCTATATTTACCAAAAAAAAAAAAAAAAAAAATGAATAAAGGAAGAATAAAGTCTAATATAAAATCCTACTATAGAGCAATATATTCATCAAGAATGGGAACATTTCACTATCAGACACATAATCCAAGCTAATCTGACCTAGGACCAAATTTGCGTATTGTTTTTGAAAATGGGAAGTATATAAATCCGAAAAGCGAGGGACTATTCATCTAGATCCCACCATCTCATGGGACTAAATTCGCTCCGTTTTTAGTTAACGAAAATTACATATCCCGCACGTGCTTGTCCCCTTTAGTTTTAGACTAGAAATCTAATTTTGGGTTGAAATTGCAAATTTTTTTCCAAAAATGGAATGTATTTTACATACTTCGAAAGCATGGGACTATCTCTGTAAACCTCTCCATCATGTGGGACAAAAGATGCAATTTTGCCCATTGCAATGGTTTAGGTGATAGAAAATGAAGTTGTGTAGCATTACAATTGACCTCTTGAAAATATTCTAACAAACCGATTGCAACATAATATTTAAGCAGAACCCCAATTAATCTAACGTTCTGAATTTTTAAAGGATCCAATCATAAAATTAAGTAAAATTCATTAAATTTTTCATGAATTAAACTTAAGACAGGAGACGTATTAACTTTTAAATCACATGAAATGTTTCCGTAATCTGACCAAGTCTTACGAGATATTAAGGTAAATATTCCAATTTGTGGTCCAAAAACACGGGTGAGGTTGTTGCAGTCTTAATTGCTTGGGGAACTTAATATGCTACAGTATATAATACAAACAATTTCATACTAATTTATAGTATTATTTTTTTTTTTCCCGAAGTTATTACGAACAAGTTCTAGGTAATTTTCCTCATGTATTTAATATGCATATGAAGAAGACCAACGCCAAGACGACTTTATTTATAATTACAAAAGATCATGCCTTCTCTTATAAGGTAAAGAAAAAATTAATTCAGAAAACCATAACTCTGACACATACGTATGGGCCCAAATTGATTTATTTATTTATTTATTTTTAATAAGTTTTACAAATAAGTTGGAGTTTATTTTTTATTTTTTATTTTTTTAAAATGACTTAGTCTTCTCGACAAATATACCGAAAGTCTTTGCTCTTTGAATTTAAGAGAAATTTCTGAGTAATGATGTCTAAATGCAACGACACAATGACACGCCAAAACCCAACCTCATATTTATTTCTCGATTTCGACTAAGTTTATGCGATTTTATATTTTATTAATATTTTATTTTGGTCAATATTCGCATGTATTTATTCCTTAATTTGAAGATAAGTTTCTATCAATACTTTATTTTAGTCGGTTATTGGATAAAATCAACTTTTATGTATAAATTAAGTGGGTCTCCTTTTTTTATTTTATTTATTTTGGTGGTGTTTGAAATGTACTGTACAAATGAATAATCACCTAATTTTTCTGAAAGTGACAAAAAGCAAATTATATAATCAAAATTACTTGGTGTTCGAAAATCCCATTATATCATTATATAGATATACAGGAGTGCACTCATTCACATTACTAACACGCATTTGCAGGTAGGGCGCCCATAAAAGACTTGTCATATAATTTTGTATTAGGAATAACTTATAACACCTTATAAAGAGTTAGTGATAATATATTATTATTGATTAATTTTAAAAAACTTACGGCTAAATAGAGTTTTTAAACACTCAAAAAAAGCTTCTAATAGCCCGTAATCAAATAAGTATTTTTAAAAATCAGTTTCAAATACTATCTTAATCATATCGGAATATAGAGTTCATACAAATTATGATATGTTTAGGAAGATTGGTTGACCGGTATAATGAAAAAAGTGAATATCCATTAACAAAAATCGAGATGGTGTTTGAGTTAGATGATAAGCTCTTCTAAATATTTCATAAGATATTTGAAACTTAAATTAAGATGTTGTGAAAATGTTTGGTAAACCTTTAATTTTAAAGAAGACCTTGAAAGCTTTTCAAATAAGATGATATGGCCTTATCAATTATTTCTTTTAATGAAAAACTACGGAGTTGTTAGCTATTTTAACATATTTCTCTAGTTATGATGAATTAATTATAAAACTATCACTCTCAACATTCTGTAAGCTTCAAAATATTATTTTATTCAAGCATACAACAACATTTTATTTATTTTTTTTTTTGGTTTTAGATAAAATCTATCGTATGAGCTCCAATATATCTGATAAATATGCTATAAGCTTTTTAAATAAAATCTATCATATAAGCTCTAAAATATCTTATTAGATGTAGGAAAGAGAGCTAATTGGCCACACACCCCTTGAGCCATCCATCTCAAATAATCTCATTTTGTTTCAATGAAAGGCACATAAAAGTTGTAATTACTACTCTTTTGGAAGAAGTATATATGTGAATACCTCTCTTTATTTTTATATTCTTTTGTCCATGATTTAATAAAAATGTTGGATAAAATTCACAAACTTAACTCCACACAGACAATCAATATGTCATTAAATGTTGACACTAAAATGATTAATAGGAATTTAATTTCCAAGAAAATTAATACAATATAATTATATTTTCAAAATTATAGTACTATATAACGTTGCATTGATAAGCATGGTCATGATCCGTGGGAACTATATGACGGAATTGGAATCCGAATATTAAACACATAAATAAGCTTAAAATTATTAAAAAGCATTATATAATCTTCCAACAATCGTTGAACAAAGTCTGTTGCAATAGTTTGAGCTTTTATTTTTATTTTTTTATCTCATATTCTATTTATTGGATATAGTATAACACTTAATTGAGACTTACACACACTTATCATGCATTTATTCACAATTAAATATTTTATCGAAAAGGATATTTAATGCAATTGATATATGTATAGGAGATAAAATATTTGCTAAATAAAGGATTCAAATTGTATCCTACAGAACTGCTCATGTATATATAGCTAGCCACCTAAATGCTTATGTAACAATTTTTATCCTATAGACTTTATGAGTTTTTGAAACTTAGTCCCATATGAATAAATCATGTAATATATTTTATTTAACTTCCGATTTTTTGCTATCATAATGTCTAGCAAGTGTGAGTTAAGCAATTATGTGCTTACTAACTGAACAAAGGAATTAATCAAGCCCAAAACTATAAACGTCAAATCAAAAAACATAAATTGTATATCACAATAGGTACAAACATAAAATCAAATATCACATGAACACATAGATCACCACAGGATTCACGCAAACATGAGAAAAAGGGGATAACGATTCAAGAGGGTCGGCTGCATTTGTATTGAGATTAGGGGTATAATATAAATTTCATAATTCAAACTTGATCCAACTTGTAGTGCCCCGGGATCCAGGACCTTCCATCCCGAGACCGGCAACGCCACCTGTGGGCAGGTGGACGTAAAGAATATATAAAATAAATATAACTAGACAAACACGGCAAAATATTCTTATTCATAGTTTTAGTTTTTATTTACATAACACAAGCTATACTATTACAACTTCTCAAATTAAACAAACTATTTTACATAAACCCTACACATATACGATTCTAGTGGTTATAACAACCTACTGGAATTTTTAATTTACAACCATACAAAATTCCATTGCTAAGGCGTACATCACCATTATATATTCCAAACGAAAGCATAAAACATGAATGCCTATTTATATGCTAACAGCTCCCACCTCATTCACTTACACAGAGTAAGATACTTAAATAAGTTCACTGACTTAGTAAGAATCATAGCCTCAAAATGGTAAGAAACAAAGAAATTCAACAAATGGTAATAGAGACAAGAACTCGATAAAATGAAATGAGCTAAACGATTGTGATCATTTTATAACAAGTACAAACGAATAGCTCAATAAGAGCATAAACTAGTTAAAATTCAATAGCAATTCACTCAATCGTATAGCAAAAAGGCAGAACTAGTATTTGGTGGATCTGTCACCCTTATAACTCCAAATAAATATCAGCCTTATCCCTCCACAGGTCCCACACTTGAGTGGCCACTTAAGATGGTGACCCGATTTTGTAGCGTGACATAAATATCGACGAGTAATGTGTCACAGGCTAGTCCTTGAAAAACCTATCCCAATCTTTCTCGGAACTATCTAAACGAGTAGGAGACCATTCAGGGGATCAACCGACGGCCCAACGCCGCCTAGAATCCCTCCTGGGGTCTTCTAAGGGCCTATAATAAGGGTAACATTCCAATGGTTACAAGAGTAATAACAATTATCTGAGTGAACATTTAAACGTTCGCCTAAATGGCCAGAAATCATATATTCCAAGAAATTCATGGGTTACGAATAAGTGAAATTCTTGAATTAGAACCTAGAACATAAGATTTTACTTTGGATCATCCAAATAGTTTGAAATGACGTAAGATGTGAATTTTGAGGGATTCCCTTAAGGAACATAGTTAAGTTGGCCTAGTTCAAAATTCCTATGTTACGGCAGTAAACTTTCTGGCCATTTTAAAAATATATCCCATGAAGTTAAAATTTTCGCTTTAGTTCTACAACTATCTAGACTCAATGAGCTTTCGAACGGTGATTTTAGTTTGAAAATCTGGCTAGCGGTTTATTAGTTATAAATTTTTAAAGTTAACCGATGGTTCTGCCGTAACCCAGAGGCAGTTTGACATGTTCGGCTTTAAAAAATATTCTGGGAAGATTTCTCCATATATTTGAAAGATTCTTGAGTCTATCATCATCTACACTTAATAAAGTTTCTAACGAATATTTTTGGGGCCGATTTATTGAAGGAAAGCTTGGGTTTCAATGGTTTGAAAGTAGAGGATGTGTTATATATGTTTCACTCTAGTGAGTCCCTTGCTCCTCGGGTGACTTGGCAAGTTCGGTTTCAAAGGTGTTTTCGATCATTTTTCTCCATGATTTTGTATGATTCTTAATTCTAACACTAGCTACACTTGATACGGTATCAAATGGCATATTTTATGAAATTTTTGGATGTGAGAAGGTCGAGTTTTAAATTTTTAAAGTTGAGGGTATAGCAGAGGCCTCCTTTGTTTTAGCCAAAATGGCAGGTTAGGTTTAAACGAATTTTTCTACCATTTCCTTCCTTGTTTTTGGGTGATTCTTAGTTCTAACAACATCTAGACTCGAATAGGTTTCTAACGGTACCTCATATGCAATTTTTAAAGTAGTATAATTGGGGTTTTCGAATTTTTAAAATAAGACATACGCACTGGAGAAGCTACCCGAGAGCAAAACTCATACTTTCAAAATCTCACTTATTTCATAAAATCGTCTAGCTATCAATTTTAAGTGTGATGATCCAACAAATCCCTTATATCCACTAGATTCATATTCATGAATTTCATACAAAAACTTAAATAAGCTCAATCACAACTAACATAACAATATGAGATTCATCACATAAAGCAAATAGCCAAGGGAGCAATTTAAACATGTCAATGAACAAATCACAAGATAATGCAGCAAATTCTATAATTATCACAAGGCATAAGAGACTGAAATGAAGGAAGAATAGATGCTTATGATTCTTACCTTGATGCTAAATATACACTTGATCTATTCCTTAAATTTCCTCTAAGTTAATCCCTACAAAATCAAAGAATTTCTTCAACTATAATTCCATCTCAATTTCACTAAATTTTTTCAAATAAAATATAAACTTATCAAGATGCTTAAGCTAAGTAGGGGATGAACAAACCCTTATCAATTTCCTTTTCTCCTAACTCAAGTTTGATGAGAGAAAATTAATTGAAAATATTTTTCTTCTCCCTTTGTTAATTTTCGTGCAAGAGGAAAAATGGAGAGAAAATAAAGTTTTTTTGCCACAAAACTCTCTTCTACTTGTAAAAAAAGACTAGGGGAACTCTTGTATATTCAAAAGTGATCATAATGAAGCATTAAATGAGTTAGATGACTAAGTGTATGAGGTGTTATGGCATTAATTGAATTTGGTGACTAAGTATATGACTAAGGCACTAAGGTGGCATATGTATTTAATAAACAAGATAAGTCTTCACCTAGTATGTATGATGAGAGGGGGGTTGGACAAATTTTTAGCCATTTTTTCTCTTTTTTTTTTCATTTCATTTAGAATATGGTTTGGACTTGGACTTTAAAATTGAATAAAATCTT
>JACFYI010003458.1:66240-76313 GCA_014898755.1 Handroanthus guayacan | reverse complement strand
TGGGTTATCGAAAAGAAGTCGAAAATATGTTAAAATCACCAAAATGAGCTAAACGTTTTCAGAAACGGGCGTCGGAGCGCCGATATCAACGCTTAAGCGCCGAGCCACTGGAAAAAAAATGATGTTTCATGGTTTAAACGAGCATTGGAGCGCCATTCTGGGCGCTTAAGCGCTGAGGATCTGGAATGAAAAATTTTGATGTTTTTGGCCATGCGCTTGAGCGCTGGCTTTCAGCCCAAAATTTTCATTTTTGCGTCTTTTTATTTTCTTTTAATTTTTGGTTCAAAACTACATTTTTTTAGATTGTTTTATGCCCATAAACATTTTTAAGTTATCATTTTGGATTTCGAGTGAAGATTTTTTGAAAAATCGAAACCAAGTCCAAACACAACATTTTTAATCTATTTTCCTCATTTTCTTTTCAACTCATCCTCAATTAGTCCATGGTCCCAAATAAATTTTAGTCCAAGTATAGAAATGATATCAAGAGTATTCACAAATCATAAGATCATGATTTCAAGCAAGAGCTCATATAATGATAACAATGATCATAGCAACAATATTCATACGATGATGGTCAACATGATTACTATACGAAATACATTGAGCTCAACATAATAAAATGATCTATCATGAGAAAACACGTAGGCATGTGAAGACGAGAACGAGGTTCCATAAGTCTTACCTTAGTCCTAAGTTTGATTCGAATGTACTTCGAGTTCTTGAGTTGATCAACCGTAATTGCTTCCTAAGCCAAACATAAGCTCTTATATCAACTCTAAACCACATATATTAACACATATGAACATAATCAAGTTTGACTTACCAATGGTAGAGTGTATACCCTTAGACTTTCCCATTAGATTTCCTTTTAAACTTGAACTTGAAATTGTGAATGTGTGTGTAGTGTGACTGCCGTGAATGAGAGAGGAGAGGAGTGATATGAATGTTTTGTTTTCAGATTTTTGAGGAGTGTGTAAAGTGGTGTAATAAGCTTCCAATTCCATTTATAGAGAGAGGGCTAGAAGAGTAGTTATCATGTCAAGTTTGGGACATGGCTTTCCACCAACCACCATGGTGTTTTTTTACCAAAAGAGAAGGTTGGTCATACCATTTCAAATTCCCAAAATCTGATTTGTATATGTATATATATATATATATATTCTTTTTGAATGTTTAATGTATATACATATATATATATAGGCTAAAGTTGTGGGTAATGTTTTGGACCATTAATTGAGCTTAAATAGAGTTTAATTGGGATGAAATGTTGAAGAATTTGAGGCCCAAATGAGATAAAACATTTAGGACGTGTGACACGTAGTTTTAAAATTAAAACGTCTCTCGTTTTCTTGAAATCGTTTTGATTTATAAAATTAACAATTTGTAAATTTCAAGTCAAAGAAATCTCGGGTATTACACTTCTCTTTGGAAAAAATAAATAAATAAATTTATATTCCGTTTGCTAGAGTGAGTAAAATTTATACATGTCAAATGATTAATTCACACATAAAAATAGAGCCTCTAATTAAACCATAAGGCAAATAATATTTAATATGCAATTAAGTGGTTCTGATCTAATAAAATTCCTACCAATTTTTATTTTCTTTTTCTTTTTAAATATAATGTGTACGTGTGTGCGTGTGTGTGTGACATAGTCCGTTGTTTGGCAGGAAATCAAAATTTTTGAAAAGCTCTAATCACGCGTCTACCTATAGCTATATATTATGCAATTCCAGCTAAGTTGAAGATGCTGAAGGAAGGAATGCCTTCCTTTCCTCATGTGAAATTTTGAAGGAATTTAAAGAAAATTAGAAGAAGAAAAGAACAATTTGTTTTATTCACTCTTTTCACGACACGAATTTTATAAATAAATAAAGAAGAAAAGAAAAAGAACGTCAAAGCTAAATTTTTCGTCCTATAAATACTCGTAAAAGAATATATCTCAAAATATATAATTATGTTAGTTTCTAGTTAATTCGACAAATTTTGGGATAGATCAATGTAATTAATTTATATATTTTAATTTCGAGTCACATTATATATAAATTTTTGCATGAATTAAGTGATTAAATTACTTGTTCATGCCTCATTCACATTTCTTGATGCCAAAATATATATTAATGGTCAAGCTATAGTCAAAATTGGTTGCACTAGCATGGAAGCAAAAATAAAGGCAAAACTTGATATGAAAGTAATGGCAAGTTGAGCAAGCCCATATTATTTGTTTTGAACAAAATGAACTAAAAATTAATTAAATAGTTAATATATATATATATATATGTATTTCTAACTATTTTTAAATAACATAATTGTTGTAAAGTCTGATACTACATAAAAACATGTCGATATAACATAGAGGGAGAGGCTTAGTTCTCCTCCTTTGACATATCATAGAACATCATACCAGTGAGCCCAGTGGTAAGCTGGATATCCCCATAACTGTAAAGTTACCATCCAAATTTATTCGTTTACTAAATATTAGGTCGTTTTTCTACTGAATGGTTAGTTCAAATACTTGTTTGTTGGAAATTGTATTTGATACTAATTTCAGATGTAATTGCCATGTTGATTTAATGATGTAGTGAAATTATTCTATTTGCCGATAAAGCTTTGTCTTAGTGGTATAGTGGAGATCTTATGGCCCAAGAAGTTGTCAATTCAATTCACACTAGTGACGTGTGGGTTTACTATTATTGGGTAATAGTTTTGATTCTACTATATAATAGTTTAAAGAATTTTTTATTTTTAAATGTATTGAAGTATTGAATGTAATAGTTTCCTCCAAAAAAAGAAAAAAAAGAAGAAAAGTTGTTCTACTATGATGTAATGATACTTTTATAAGAAGAAAATAAGAAAAACACAACGGTCGTGAGAAACTATTCTTATACCATTTTATTCTAACAAACTAATTCAATTGACTTACTAAAAAATATGCATGAATATTAGGTATTAAATATCATAACAAAGAGGTGAAAGTGTGAAAGCTTTGCAATTCAACACATACAATTAGTTAAAGATTATCATTAGAAATATAAAAAGATTATTGATAACAAAAAAGAAATTGAAAAGATTAATGAAAGAATTAAAATGAAAAAGAAGGTTGATTTTTTTTTTTTTTAATGTTGAAATTTCCTTGGTGATTGCTTATTTATGTATTACTAGCATCTAGTGCACACTCAATTTATTGATATAAAATAATCAATATAAAAACATATTTTATATATATATATATATATATTAAAGTATTTTTAATGCAGCCTTTGATTTGTGTTTATTTAATAATTAGAATCTAATTAATATATACAATATAAATATATAATCCAAAAAGATAATTAGTGGATTTATGACTTTTTGTTAGATTGTAGATAATTATTAATAAGATGCGATTTTAAAGAGTATTTTAGAAATATCAGTTGGTGTTTTATTTTATTTATTTTTCTTTTTTTGGTAGAAAAAGGTTGATATTTTTTCATATGTATTTATAATTTTTGTCTGTACTATGGAGTATATGGACATGGATACACATTGGGCCTCTTACCTCCGTTTCCTTTTCTTTTTTCACCTTATGGGTTGGGCCTTTTTGTAAAAGAGCCTTGTATTAAATTTACTTGGACATTTTGTTGTTGGTCTGGGCCGGAAATTTAACATATATTTTAGTTCTTCCCAAACAAATAATAATAATAATAATAATAATAATAATAATAATTATAATAATAATTTGCACTTAGAAATTAATCCAGGAAAAAAGAAAAAAAAAGAAAAAAAAAGGGAAAGAAGAAGAAAGAGGGAAAAGAGCTGAAAAATAAATAAATAAATAAATAGATAAATAAATAAAATCTAAACAATGAATGTTGTGCAAACTTTAGTGTTTTATTTTGTTGTGATTTTGTTCCCATTTTATGAATTTTAAAATGACTAGCATTTTTGACATATTCGGTCCGCACATAAAAAATTATAGCATAAAATAAAGTAAATATTTGTTTACTTTTGATAATATTTAAAACTATTTCTAATAAATTTATAAGTTTATTTAATTTTTGAAATACATGACATTATATATAAAGTTATTCTTGATGGGTTGTGAATTATATAACAGTTGTTATTCATGCATAAGTATTAAGTTGCAGTCATCAGACTCAATAAATAAGATATCTTAATTAAGGAAAAATTGCAAATTTGGTTCTTTAACTATGACCTCTTTTGATTGTAGTCCATTTTGTTTGAGAATTAGCACTTTTGGTCTATTTTTTCAAAAGATTTTGCACATCTAGTACAATTTTTTGCAATTTTAGTCCATTGAGCCCTAATTTTTGAAATTAAGCCCGAAATTGTCCTTATCAATTTAATTCGGCTACAAATTTTGGAATTTTTTTGTCAAATTGCAAAGGCTTGCCACGTCGCTACCGCCTCATTATTTTCACTTAATAAAGAGAATAAAAAAATGAAAAGAAAATTACACAAAAATTTTTATGGAAATAAAAAAAAATGCTGCTCCAAAAAAAAAAAAGAAAGAAAACCTTAATAAAATGCTAAAAAAACAAAAAGAAAATAAAAGATTTATGTAATTTATTTTTATTTCCATATAAATTTATTTATTTATTATTATTTTTTTGGGATATAATGTTATTAACTTCCATATTGCATCTTTTGCAATATAAAATTTTAATTTTTTAATTACATTTATTCTTTTATCTAATTTTTTCCTTTTTTTTGCAATATGAAGTTTTTATTTCCATATTAATTTTCATATTTTTATGTAATTTTTGCAATTTTTTTCCTCTGGTTAAGTAAAAATGATGAGGTGTTGGCAATATGGCAAGCTTTTGCCATATGATAAAACATTCTCTAATTTGTGGCCTGATTAAAGTTGATTAGGATAATTTTGGATTTAATTTGAAAAATTAGGAATCATTGGACTAAAATTGCAAAAAAATGCACCAAATGTGCTAAATCTTTTGGGAAAATGGACCAAAAGTACTAACCCCTAAACAAAATGGACTAAAATAAAAAGACGCCATAATTAAGGGACCAAATTTGTAATTTTCCCGATATCTTCATTAGGTAAATTATTTGAAAATACCCTGACAAGATTCTAACACTTTACATGCGTTATAATATTTTCAAAACTAATCACAACTCTAGTAACTCTAACACTATAGAATACTTTTCAATAAGGAATGATTGAAAATCCTAAACATTACTAGTACACCCCCGGATATTTCAACTCACTCTCAACAGCAGTCTCCAAGTCTAGGAGACTCCTAAGAACAAGGAACCAAGGGCTCTTGATTCTTCTTGTTTTCCACTTTTGGGAATCGTAATCTATTTCAAAATCATTGACAACTTTTTGAGAGAAAATCACCTTTAAAAAGAAAAAGGGGACTTTTAGTTCTTCCTATTTGACCCAAAACCGATTTATGCTTTCATTTCCTATTAGTGTGGTTGCACGTGATGGGACCCAATATCAGACTAGGAGATTTAACTATAATTATACATATATTTAGGGAGTGTAATTGTATTTATGTATTAACTACACTGTGGTATTTATCTAAGTATCAGGGATGTTTTGATAATTACGACAAACTTTACAGGATGTAAAGATAATCACCCCTCCATTTTTTGTCCCTAAAACCTTATCCAATTTCAAGTAATTTTGCTCAAGAAAATCTTCTAAACTTTTCACATGAGATAAGTTCGTCTCTCAATTTGGACACAATTGGATATTCTACTTTTAAGTATATCCACAAATATACCATGCAATTTCCCTTGATTGGGCCTTGTTAAAACTTAGAAATGATAATTCAATTTCTTTTTCTAGAATGGTACGCACTTTTGACTGTAAGAAAAGCTTTATACGAGTCTTAATAATAATCAAAACTTTATGTCACTCAAGAAAGAAAGCATTTGCATGTGCAACCTTTATTATCTAATCAGTCATGCAAAATGGTACAAACTTTTTAGCTAGTGGATGGAATAAAGGTGACAATAAATAGAAATAATTGCATAAATTAATTTCTTTTTGTTATTTATAAGGAGTTTTCAAACTTCAAGTAACAATTACAGTCCTCTGTGTACATGACATTCAACTAATAAAAGAACATAATATTAGCGACAAAAATTAGGCGGCAGTATGAAAGTTTTCGCTATAATATCTATTAAGTAACAATAATTTTTATTTTGTCATAGAAACATAGTTTATATGACAATAATTTTTATTTTATTACAGTATAATTCAATATTGACAAAAAATTAGTGTCTTTTTCTTTTTCTTAGGGGTGTAAATGAGCCGAGTTTGGCAAAAATGTCAAGCTCGAGCTCGGCTCGTTTGTATATATGGCGAGCTCGAGCTCGACCGAGCCTGAAATTTCGAGCTTGAGCTCGAGCTAATTTAGGAATATGGAGCTCGAGCTCGAGCTTGCGAGCTTCAAAATCCATCGAGCTCGAGCCTTAATCGAGCTCAGCAGGCTCAATTCATTTTTTTTTCTTTTTTCTTTTTTCTTTTTAATTTTTAACATTATTTAGATAATATATATTTTTAATATATACATACATTCATACGTATATTACATAATTTATATATTTTTTTAAAAAAATATTATATGCACTTTTAATGATGTACTTTGAAGCTTGAGCTCGGCTCGATGCTGAGCTCGAGCTCGATTAATTTTGAGTCGAGCCGAGCTTTTTTTTCTCGAGTCGAGTTGGCTCACAAGCCGGCTTGGCTCACAAGCCGGCTTGGCTCACCTTGCACCCCTACTTTTTCTTGCTACTATTGATTATCAAATCACATATATAGTGACAAATAGAGTGGACATTATAATTGACAAGATTTTCACTATTAGTAAGTATCAATAATGACAATTTAAAACTCTTATAATCAATCTAATCTAAACATGCATGGATTAGATAAACTCATGCAATAAAAAAAAAAAGAGATGAATGAGTTTCTAATAGCAACAACTGTTATTGTAGCTTCTTAAATCCCATGGAGTGTTTCTGTAATTAGGACAAACTTTAGGGGTCCTGAGGTAATTATTGCTTTATTTATAAGACATAACTAGGTAAGAGATAACTAAGTCATCTTAATTACAGTTAACAACGACATTAAACTTATAATCGCCGTTCCTTTTTCATGAAATACATGTGAGATATAAATAAAATTGATAATAATAGGATTGAATAAGGACAAATAATTAAGAGATTTGGATCTCAAATATTCCATTTGGAATCATTAAAAATCTACCTTGCTTGAGATAACAAAACCCAAATAATCCTTAGGTTAATAAAAACATGATTGAGAATGATTGATTGAGAGTTATTAATTAATATTATCTAATAAGATTTTTCCAATTAAAAGCAAATTATTTTATCAGCACGAGCTGACAACTAGATGGTAGTTGCTTGAACGTGAGGTACGTTGCCATAGAAAAGAAGAATTAGATGGAAATTATTTTATAGTATAACGATTATTTTTCCTATGTGTGTACATATATATATATATAATCCATGCTTGTCGCATGGAGGGAAATTACATTTTTAGTCGCATAATTTACACCTTGTGCACTTTTGATTTTATTAAATATTGATGTCCATGCTGAGAACTTTAATTATATTTTCTTTTGCATGGCATCCTTTTAACCGCCCCACGAGGTCAGATTTATGTACTCAGAAGGTCACATGATGTTTACATGGCAATTAGCATGTCGATTTTACCAGGAAAACTGTGCATAAAATTAAGAAATAGAAAGTTATGGGATCAATAGTGCGACAAACATTTTTTTCCTCTTCCCCAATATAATCAAGAGACTAATAATCATGTAGCTTCACGTAACCTTTTTTCCTTAATCATTTGACCGATGGGAGGTGAAATGATGCAATGCGAGAGAACAATTAAATTAAAGCGCTTAATGCAAGACATCACTAATGATTGGGACTTAAGAGTGGGAAAGGCTGAAGTTATGAGATAAAAAAAAAAAAAAAAAAAGGGTGATTTCTTAATTGCTCCATATAATCTTGTTTGTTTAAGAGATTTGGGTAGGAAAATAATTACCTTTTCAGGATGATATGGGGCAAAAAAAAAAAAAAAGAAAAAGAAAAAGCAAAAACAATTATTTTTCTTTTTTTTTATGTAAAAACACTTGAAGCTTTTTTATTTATGGATTAATTTTACTGAAGAATCAATAAATTGTATAAATTTGATGCAGGAACTTAAATAAGTGAATAATTCTGATAGCTTTAAATCAATATACAAAAGAGAAAAATAGAAAAATTAACTTAAATCATATGTTACTTAGTTATATGCCATGTGATTTAATTTCTAAAAATTTCTGTAATATTATTGTTCTTGACTTTGATTTTGTGCACTCACTTTTTCATTTGGAGTCTTACATTATTAATAATATATTATTATTTCTTATGAACTCTTTTTTAATGAAAAATCATTTTCCCACCTAAGTCGATGAGATGTCGATGAAGTAGCGATTAATTGAAAGCCCCTTTTACAACATTGACTATTATTTTAAATTTAAAAAAGACTGCAATATTAACATCAATGATTGCTTTGTTATATTATTATTATCTTCCCGCAAGTGTGTGGCTAAGATCAAGTATCAAATATTGGTTAATTGTATTTAATTAATCAGTAAAAAATATATAAAATATGTAATTTAACCCACCAACTAAATGAGCTTAAATAAAGATCAAAAGGGCTAAGAGACCTAAAGAGGTTGTTTGGTCAAGCTTATTTGAAATATCGTATATTATGATTTTGGAATTTATAAAATTTTAAATTTTGTTTTACAAATAAATTATTAATGTGTTTGAATAAAATAAAATATTAGAGTTTATAATATGTTTGTAGTTATAATTTTACAATTAAAATTAAAGGAATATGTTAATATCTTAAAGATAAGTTAGAAATTTTTTATTTTTTCTAAAAAATCTAACTTATAAGATCCCGACATCTTATTTTAGAAGTTTACAGGCCTTTTTTTCCTGTTAGAAAAAGAATTTCAAAGATGTTTTTAAAACTATGGGCGCAACTAAAACTTTAGCTGTGATTACCCAATTTGATCTGACCAGCATGGGGTAGGTTGATAACCCTACCTGCAATGTGCAGGAAGGGTAAAATTGATTTGATGCTACAAGGTATGTTGGCTTTAGGATTACTGATTAGAGTGGATCCAGCCCGGGTACTTTTATTATGTAATAGGCATTATATAGGTATGTTTGATTGGCTTGATTATGAGAGGATTATCGTTGGACCGAAACACCGACATTCTTAACAATTTGTTCGTCTTCAAAAGTCAAAAATTCAATTTCCATTCATTTTATAGCCAGTCAGAAAGTAATTCTTAATTCAACGATCTTCATCGGTGTTTAACTACATCGATTTGTTATCATTTTAAGTGATACTATGACTTGCAATAAAATTCAAGTTCCAAATAAAATTGAAATATTAGTTGTAATTCCATCTAATTTGTTCATTGACGTGAAACACATCGTCCCCAATTAAAGACTTTTATTCCCAAAAAGTTAAAAAAGAAAAAAAATCCTAAAAAATCAAAAAAGAGGTGGAAGTACACATAACTTTCCTCCAAATTCTGTGTTCCATAAATAAAGAGGAAAAAGGAAAAGGGAGAAAAAGGACTAAATAATGAGGCCGTGAATGTTACAGTCTTGTTTTTTATGTTTCCATAACTTTATTTGCTTTACGTTGGTGTATTATGATTCATACATTTAATACTTTGGGATAGGATAAAAATACTTTGCATGAGAATATGTTATGATATAACATATTATGATTTATTATTTTCTTAAATATGTTTATTATTATTATTATTATTATTATTATTATTATTTTATATTATTATATATTATGACTCGTATGTTTATTATAAGAAAAATAAAAAAGCTAGCAAATATTGCCATGAGAATTAACGTAAACATTTCCTTGGCTGTAATCTTTTCTTGAGCTCCGGTTTTTCTGTTTTCTTTTCAAAAGTATTACTAATTCTGCTTGACAAGGTATAAAAGAATCATTGAATCAAAGTCAGGGGATACCTTTAATA
>JACFYI010003458.1:31410-46758 GCA_014898755.1 Handroanthus guayacan | reverse complement strand
TCTTTAAAAGAATTGCCCTTAATCATCCGGATTCTAGAGTTGGTAAGTTTGCTAAAATTTTCATGTTAGAGCTTGTGATGCATGACACCATATTTATGATGCATGGACACGATACTTTATAAAACTCAAAGTACGTATCACTCTATCCTGATCATGTCAAGCACTCACTTTCATCGTGTCGGTTTTTATCTGTCATTCTTTTGTATTTTTTATTTTTTATTTTTTTAACTTTCAGACAAAATATCACTATATTAGATAGGTATTATAGTTGCACTAAAACAGTATTTATGTCCAAGATGTTCTGAAAACCACACAGATCAATTTTTCAAAATATCTACATCATATATCGAAACGCATCTGACACCTATGCAACCAACGCATTATTTCGAATTGCTTTCATGAAAATCCAATAATATCTTTAAATCTCCAATTTCTTTACCAGAGCACCAGATCAAAAGACAGAATAGACTCTTGTTATTGCAAATGCTTTGTATCTTGAAAATGATTTATAGGGATAGATAGAGCTACTCATCTTTGAATTCTTTGTTGTTACTCATCAAGGAATTAAATATCTACATTCTTTTACATTTGCAGGAGTGTTTTACTGTGGGGCACCAAAACCAGTCACAGAGCTTAAGCAACTAGCTTCTTATTTTTCTCATAAAACCTCCACAAAATTTGAGTTCCATAAAGAAAACTTTTAAATAAGCATATTAACTTTTTTATAAAATCACTGGATTATATTATTGAAGAAGGTTCTAAAGACATACACTGCTATTGCTAATCCCTGTTTGGATACATATATGGAGCACACCAACCGACCCACTGCCAATGGAGGAGAGAATTTATTTTTTTATTTTTATATTTTATATTTTTTATTTTTATATATATTTTCTGGGAAGTATATAGATAGTTACAGGAGGTGATTTCCAGGAATGACCTCATAAAAAGATCATGCTTTGATCAGCAGAGATAATTTGTGGGGTCCAACTCGAGTTGTGTTTTTGGGTTATTGAAGATAATAAAAGGTCATGGTGAAGTGATGGGGTGTCACTTATCAAAACAAAGAAGTGATGGGGTGTGGAATAATTCCCCCTAATTTACATATTTGCCCCTGTAATTGTACATATGTTCGAACTGTTTGCTTCTATATTTGTTTCTAATAATAACAAGGGTTAATTACACTTTTCGTCCTGTATGTTTGCCACTTTTCGATTTTGGTCCTATAAGTTTTGAATTTTGAATTTTCGTCCTATAACTTTCCAAAAATTCGCATTTTTGGTCCTGTACCACCGAAATCCTACGTGGCACGCCGGAAATCCCATGTGGCACGCAAGAAAAAACACGTGGCCCTTTTCATATCATTGCAAAAAGACCTGGACATCCATTATGAAAAAAATTGCGAAGACTGCAAATTGGCTAAAAACTATCCGTAGCAAATGTTAATTTTATTATTAGTTATAATCAATCGCTATGATTAATTCATGGCTGAATTCGTAGCAGATATTTTTGTTATTAGCTTTAATTACGAAATTGACCGTAACTGATAATAAAAATTAGCATTTGCCATGGATAATTTTTAGCCCTAGCTACAAAATTAATTTGCTATCAATTTTTTCCGTAGTGGATGCCTAGCTTTTTGGTTGTGCATGCCTATGATCTTGAGTTTTGCCCCTATTTTTTCGTTTCAGTTTTTGTATAATCAAAGAAAATTTATTAAATTTTAAAAGGGTATCCATAAGCAGACAGGACATTCTATTTCCAAAAAAATGTTTCATTTGTTATTCTATGTTTTAAATACATGCTAAATATAAAACATATTTCCTTATTAAAAATATATGATTTGTGCATGTGATATATTTAGCAGGCATCTAGTTAATAGAATAGGAAATGAAACATAAAATAAAATTGAAGATCCAAGGTAACCTACAAGAGGCTATGTAAACTGATCAAGTTTCTAATATAAGATACCAAAGAGAATTAAAAAAAAAAAAAATTGCAACAAAATTTGTAATTTCAAAATTTTCAAGGAAATCATCTTTATTTCCAGACAACACCTTAAATTTATATACACATATATATGCTTCTGTAATAAGAAATGCATATATGTGTCTAATCTTTTGCTTCTTTCTTTGTTTGTAATGGTGAGAGTGAGTTGACCATTTTTACCTGTCTAAGTTTGTTAAGATCTTATAATGGATCTTGGAATATCACGCTGAGATCTTGTGCACTTACATGTGGAATGCATAGTTGGGATGCCTGCCAGCACATCACCAAAGCCCCTTTATATATCAATTATTTCTTTTAATAAAGGGAGAACACTAAAATTTATATATAAATAATATCAAATTTTGTTCTACAAGGACAAGAGTTTTCTGGAACAGATTATACAGTATCTCAACGCGATTAAGTCTTCGAATGATGAATTTGAGTATCATCAATTGGTGCTATCAGTTAGAACGATTACGTATATTTTTCCAAGCTTTTTGACCGAAGTGTATTAGACTTAAGCTATTGATATATTGTAAAAAAATTACATTACTGAGGAAATTATGATGGTTAGGCCAGCCTGAGCCTCAGGGATAGTTGTATTGGTCATTCACATCCCAGTCTCTAGATATTTTCATGGGATATTATAACAAATTTCATGGGAATAAATAGAATGCCGAAATACGCTGTCAAGCTTCGTCAATGCCTTTGACATACTATATATTCATACATAGCATATAAGACCAATCGAGATGACTAATGAACGAGTTTGACTAAGACTCAACTTAAGCTTGAGCTTTTTGAGCTCAAGCTCGATTTTTAATTTATGCTCGAGTTTATTGAATTTTATTATTTCAAATATCATATTAATATTCTATACTCTTTAAAGGGCATTCGGTGATTCTTATTTTTCTCTTGCTGATTTTTATTATATCACTTCTGGTGATAACGATAATTGCGACCACCATGATAATAGTAATTGTTGCGCCTATACGACACCAGCCACGACAATAATCCCGACCACAATCATGGTATATTCCTCTTTTTCAAAATTATTTTATATAGCTAAATTCACTTCAGGGAATGGAGAAGATCTGAAAGATCAAATTTTCATAATTTCTCATATAACTTGTGTACTCTTCAATATCATTCACATCATGTCTTTTAAACATTCTATTGTACATAGTGAAACCTAATTTCAGATTTTGTGATAATCATTTGTTATGTTAGTTAGAGAAATAGTGCTACACAATGTACTGTCTCAATTTGCCCACTTAAATCACACCACATACTCTCATCATAATAACACTTTCACTTATAACTTCTTGTGTAAATTCATACATAGTTGCAATCGTGATATCTACATAATCAATCCATGCTATGGTTAACAATCTTAGACATTTATTGAAGGGAATTTGTCTCTGTTTTGTTCCATTCCTTTTCTAACTTTGACTTGATAAATTTTAATAGATCACTCAGACTTACAATAAGTACGTGAGCAGTTATTCTTTAACTGTATGAATAAAATAAATTTTCTATATTCTTTGAAGTTTATTTTGAGTATTGACATTTTTCATTGTCTGTGTTTGTCTCCATTATTCCACTTCTAGTGGTAACATCTATTATTCCACTTTAGTTGCGATCAGAATCTCTATTTTTCCTCTTATGATAGTAATGAGAATATCTAACATTCCACTTTTGGTGATAATGAGAATATCTAATATTCCACTTCTAATGGTAATGAGAATTATAATCACCATGTACTAATGATTATTACACCTTATCCCATGGTCACAACAATGATCATAGTTTTCTCCTTTTTCAAAATTATTAAGTACCATTGCATTTACTTAAGAGAATAAAACATATATGATGGAACGAATTTTATGATTTCTCTTAGTGGCCTCATTAATTTACTCAACCTCTAGAAATAAAATGATTTCACAAACTACTTCAATACAAGTACATTAAGTACTTCAAATGCCATACAATAAGAAAATGGAGATGCAAATATTGACACACCAACAACACTAGTAGCAACATAAAATGCTGTGATTATCTTGAGGAATCTTCCTTAAAACCTTTTCATTGTCAATTGATCATATTAAAATAAGAGCAATAGAAAATAAAATATGTTTCATAATCATGACTTGGAAGCATACCACCAGGAAATAAGAGCAACTATAGTTTCAGGCTTTGTTTGATAGTATATTTTAGGCCCAAGTATGGTGTTTTACACTCTTCAATCCCATGTTTGATAGTGTAAATTAATTGAGTGGGCCGGCCCGTTTTGTAGCCATAGCTCGCTAGGCTCGTGAGATTATGTTGGTTTTTAATCTCTGGCCAGATCCAGAGACTGAGGGGTGGGGGAGTGAGATTAGCTTCTCATTTACAGCTTTATCCCTCTCCAAACAATCCTTATTACATATATGCCCCTCATTTAATGGTCTTCTTTGTTCGTATATTTCGCCACTATCAGAATTTGGCCTTCTAGTATTTGATCCATAATACCAATATCGTATTGAGAAAATATTTTTTTCTTTTTTAATATAATTTTATTTAATTAATTTTAGTTGCTATTATTAAAAAAAAGGAAAAAAAGAAAAGAAAAAGAATTCATGTCCAAGAGCCCTTCATTTTGCCCGGAGGGTGGGAAACGATTTATAAGGAATTCATCATTTCATGTGGGCCTTAATTAAATAATAATGATGATGAAGAAGAAGAAAAAGGAAAAAATTTGATGAAGGATATTTTTATAAATTGACTTCCAGTACTCATTAATCTTTCCTATCAAACATGGTATAACATGTAAAATGGGTTTGTATTTTGGCCAAATAATCTCCCCTATCAAACATAACATTACCATTGTAATTTTTATCAATATTAGACGAGCCAAATTAGTGTATGTCACCCAAATACACTATCAAACACACCCTCAAAGCTTGAAGAAAGTAATAGTGATTACTATTGTGCTCCATTATCCTGTAATTTCATAGCGAAGCTTATAGAAAGCAACTCGAAAGATTGGTGCAACTATAATCATATAGAATTATTCAAAGTAAATTTCAAAAATTCAAATTACGTAATTTTACGATTTCCGTTTGCAAGCATTGGTTGATAGTGTGAAATGAACAAAGAAATTAAATTATTGAGAAAGAAAACAATGAACTAAATTGCTTATGTGCAGATTTAATACTTATAAGCAAGGCATTACCAAGGTACAAGGGCCAAGCCAAACTCATATGGGGCAAAGCCCCTCGAAACACATATAAACTCTCCAAAAGGAGTGAAAAAAAAAGAAGAGAAAATTACAATAAACACATCAAACTATAGGCGGTTTTGCACTTTACCATCTAAAGTAAAAAAAAAAAAAAGTTGCAAATGACCATCTGAATTAGAGGGATATTTGCAATTTGTAACATAATCTAATTTTTCGGAAGAATATCATCGGAATTCATTCAAACGCATCATTCATGAGAATTACAAGGGCAAAATTGTTCATTTATAAATATCTCTATCTTTTTCTAACTTGTGAAACCTCATATTTTGAGTCAGACTACTTCTAGCAGATATCCAAGAGCACTTCAATACCAGAACACTGGACTGCCGAGTGCTTAGAATCGGATCTTTAGGCTTTGTTATTATCGATTTCTAAGCAAGTGCTTTAAGTGGACAGTTTTGCACTTATATTTCACATGAGTGACATGTGTGAATGAATTCCAACATAATCTTCTATCAAGAAATTAGATTAGATTGCAAATTACAAATGTTAGTCTAGTTCAAATGGTGATTTAAAAATTTTCCACTTTAGGTAGTGAAGTGCAAAAATACTTTTAATTCACAAAATACATTACAAACACGCTTATAACAAACCTGAAGACTTTGCCAAAGGCCAACAAGTTCAGTTCTTATGACTGTGTATGGTGGGATCTCTAGGCAAAGAACCACATGCTCAGTTGGCTGGAGCCTCTTGTTGATAATAGGAAGAAAGTAATAATTGGCCATCTCAAAGAGCAAGACTCTTATTCATATTCTATATAACAGGAATTCAAAAGGCATTAGGAGTATGAGCCCAGCAGTACTTCAAGAATTCAAGAGTCCTTGTACTCTACACGTGTTATATCATAGAATGGTTATTCACACAAAGTCTTGTACTATAATATTGTCTTCTTTATTTTGTTCTTTTTTTTAAAAAAAAAAAAACTAGATATATTCAGTCATTATATTAGTACATTCATAGATTAGCTATATTTAAAATCAAGATCAAATATAATAAATAACAAATAAATATAATTAAAAACAATAACAAATAAATAAATATTAAAGCTTATTAATCAATAAAAAACAAGATTCTAACCCATAATATCTTGGATTACAGGGCCTTCAACTCACTATTGGATGAAGGCCTTATTGGCGGACAACATATTGTCTTTTTTAGGAAAAGATGCAATATCACCATATGATTTATTGCAACTTTTGCCCGGCAATCAGGCCGCTTTCAATTAACGGACCCATATAAAATACAACTTTGAATTGCGAATATGGTTATGTAATAAAGTCTGATAGACATGTTAGTGTATTACAGCAAGACAAGAAGTTGAGGGTGTGTGGGGAGAAACAAATGAAAAAGAGGAAATTCCTACGTCAAGATATGATAGTGGCCTACACCAATTTTGTCGACTTCTTCTTTCTTTTCTTTTTTTAAAAAATTTAATAGATAAAAGACTAGATCAGAAAAACTCGATGTGACTATCCCAATTAAGAGAACTCAACTGTCAAAAAGTATTGCTTTCGTCAAAACTTGCTAGGATTTAGCCCCACTTGGTTGTCGCAGTCCCACCAACTCATCAGTGAGTAAAGCCCCACTTTTTATTGGATCAGCATTATGAGTCAGCCGTCACCATGCCCATCATAGGCCATAATACACCCACAATATGTGGAGAGCTCTACATCTTCAGTGAGGTTCGAACACGAGTATTTAAGACAGAAGTGATGAAATTTTACCACTAGACCCACATGTTGTTGGGTATATTGTGCATAAATGACCTGTTTTGTGGCGCACTTCCATGAAGTCTATTTTGATACAGTATTTTTGTGGACACACTTTGGATTCTCCTAATCTAATTCCTATTTTATTTCCTATTGTATTGTACGTATTAAGTGTATGACATTTACAATCTTATATATTTATAAGGAAATATTTATATAATACACTTATATGTATTTAAGACACGAGATGATAAGGGATAAAACATCATTTTAAATTAGAGGGTTCTAATCATATGGGACATACCATCAAAATTCATGACACCCTTTCGGGTGCCAATTGAGGCGACCAAGCAACAAAGTTAACCGTCGTGGGAATGATGTCGACTAGATAGTGAGTAGTGACCTAAAGAGTTTAGACAACAACAAGTACACTGGGCATAAGCATGCTCTAAATGTAATTTATGCGGTAAATAGATGGGTATTCTATACAAGACCAAGTGATGAAAAGTATGGTATTTGTCAGGAAACGATCGTTGACTATTATGTGAAATATAAATAGCATTTTCATGCATATTGAGTAGTTACATACGCATCATTATCACTGTTACACAGTTATATTGCTCTCCAAACTTATCTTATAGACTCATGCACGATTCCATAACTTAACTGGAGCATCGAATGGCTTTAGCTGGAATGTCCCTAGAGCGCCCTTCAAACACTATGTTTTGTGGTCTTGTACTTTTAACATTGGAGCTGTATGCTTGACTAGAGGAAATTTCCAATACTTACATTCTTAGATATCATAGGAGGGAATTCCAAGATTCAAGCAAATTTTGTCATTACTTGTCATGTGAAAGTCACATCTTCGGGTTTATTTCATTTTTGAACAATCTATAATTGAATTCAAATCTTTCAAATTAAAATGGCTCAATCCCATAAATCACACAAAGAACATCACTACGCTAATTGTTTCTTCCCCAGTGTTTCCTTTATGTATCCTTTGCACCTTGATTTATACCTAATACATTTTTCCTTTATATAATAGTAGGAAGGAAAGCGAGACAAAATGAATCTTGTACAGAATCAATAGAGAAGGAGAATGAAAGGGTAACAAGTTCTATAAAGGCATATCTTTTATTCTCTTTCCTTTCCCTCCTTAAAAGACACATATTCTCCCATAACTAAACTTATATGCAGCATATTCTAATATCTAGAATACATAGTAACCACGCATCAAAATGACGTTCTGAAATTTGCATGATTTTCGTATGTTAATTTATGACAATATATGTTATAATAGGGGTGCAAATATTAAACAAAATGAACCGAATTGGACAACAGGGTTTTTTTCTATTTTTATTTTTTATTTTTTTAAGGTTTGAGCTTGACACTGAAAATTGCTGGAACCAGCCCGACTTCGGTTTGAGTTTGAAAACCAACCAAAATCTAGCTTGAACTTGACTTGAAATTAAATTAAAATTCGACTTGAATTTGATGTGTTTGAGTTCAAAGTCTGAACCATGGTACTACAAGAAATTTGAATAATTACCATGACTGAAAGCTAATGTTAACAGGAAGTAGTAACGGCCAAAAGTCATTTGTTATGGGTTTACTATGGCAATAATGCATAGTTTCTGCAAGGATAGCGAAAAATTCACCATAGCTTATAGTCGTGGTGGATGTTTTTATCTTAGTATAGTCATGACAAATGATTTTTTCACATTAACTTTTTGGACCATTGGCTACCATATCCATCATGGGTCTTAATATATATTAGGTTATTGGCTACTACTTTCATCACGACTATTACTTTTTTTGTTGTAAATATTTAATATTTTTGTAGTGTTTTTAGTAATTCAAGTTTAATTCAAATATCTTTTGTATTTTCTAATTAAATACAACACAAACTATATAAAAATTTAGTAAATATTAACTAAAAATCCTAAGCAATATGGTCTTTTATCTAATTACGAAACAAGAATATATTTGTCAAGTGCAACTTCTATGAAGAAAGAATATATGTTGTGCGTTATCTATACCCGTAACCTCTTTTACCTACGAAAACATAGACATGCACTTATCAGACAGATGTTCATGGTAAATGAAGAAGAAGATTGACCTCATAAGATCCAGGAACACAATCCTGATGCTATCGCTTCCTCTTTATCCTCTGGAAAATGGGTTTAATGTGTTTTATGTCAATTCAAAGTTACACCATTTCAGCATTAATTTTGCAGTTAAAAAACGGCAGAATGGGGCTTGACGTGGCAGCGTTTCATTGGGTGATAGTGATCAGGTTGTAAAATGATATTGGGATGGGATCCTGTATTCCAAATTGTGTTTCATCTCCTATTTTATGTCTTTAATTAATTACATGCCACATGTACAACATATTTTCTTATAAAAATATGTAATAACAAATGCAATACACATGGCACGTATTTAAAGGCATGAAATAGAATATGAAAAATCATTTGAAAGTGGGGATCTCATCCCAATGATGTCTTATAGAAACAAGTTTCAAGACTTGGTAAGAAAGGAGACTATAACAAAGAGCAAAGAAAAGTCTCATATGTAAGTGTACAAAAACAACCCCCTCAAGCACCACCACTTTGCTACTTTTTTACAACTTTTTCGTTTTCTTGCATTGTTTCTGTCAGAAACAGAAGCTGAAATTTGTTAGAAATTGATAATCCATTTGTTGTATCATTTGCTTTTAATCAAGTATTAGGAGTTGTTTATACGATTCCAAATGAAAAACCCATATAACACAGAGATAATTGCTGGCGACGAAGATCAAACGTCCTACAATCGTCGTTACCTGCCCGGGAGACTTGATTGGATGAAATACGCGCTAGGGAGGCGCTCAAGGGACTCAAGTTTATTAGCAAGACAGAAGACGGCGCCACCTGGGCTGAAGTGGAAAAGAAGTTCGATGAACTTTCCTCCTTCACCGATATGGCCTGCTCCCTCGTTCTCTCTTTTGTGAATGCATTGGTAAATATAAATTTCTAACAAATTTCCTAAGTCTTAACCACCAACTCCTAATTTTTTGCACGATAATTTAAGTTACTTCTAATTTACTCTCTTGATTTCATTATTTATGAGCAATTATGTTTGTATATGTTCTTGTGTGCGTTTATAGGTATGGATGAGAATTCGAAGGAGTTCGCAGACGAGCTTTCTGGTGCGCTTGCCCGTAGGAGGAATATTTCAGGCGATTCGATCACTAAAGACCAGCTGAAAGATTTCTGGGATCAGATTTCGGATCAAAGTTTTGATTTGAGGCTTTGAACTTTCCTCGACATGTAAATGACAAAGATTTATGGAACAGTTTTCGTTTGTTGAATTAGTCTTTGTGTATAATGATAATTTTTCTCGAAATGAAGGGTTGATAAAAATGCCGATGGACGAATCACTGAAGACGAAGTCAGGGAGGTATAGTTTATTCTATTTGTTGTTTCAACTATTAATCATACTTATTCAATCTATGAATAAGCTAATTGCTATTATCTTACTGCAGATGATTAGCTTAAGTGCTTCTTTAAATAAGCTGCCGAATATCCAGAAGCAGGCCGATGAATACGCTAGATTAATCATGGAGGAACTAGACCCCAACAAGCGTGGTTACATCACGGTAATCCAACTTCGCTTACAGCTTAAAACACCTTAAAATCAAGAATATGTCAATAAGTTCTAAGCATTTTTGACTAATACTCTTATGCAACAGATAGAAAACTTGGAGATGCTTCTACTACAAGGTCCAAGCCATTCGATTGGAGAGTTTGATGAAAGCTGAAACTTAAGCAAAATGCTGAGAGCATAAGCCGACTCAAGATCAGGTTATGATGAGATGGTACAGAGACTTTCCGTACTTTTTACTTGATAATTGGCAGAGAGTTTGGGTTATGGCACTATGGATTGGAGTTATGGCTGCCCTTTTTGCTTATAAATATGTGCAGTAACAAAAATAGAGCTGTCTTTGGTGTGATGGGCATTGTGTGTGCATGGATAAGGGCGCAGCCAAGACGCTTCAGCTGAATATGGCGCTGATTTTGCCTCCGATTTGCTGGAACACAATTACATGGCTTAGGAGCAAGACTAGACTTGGAGTAGCTGTTCCCTTTGACGACAATCTTAATTTCCATAAAGTGAGTTGAATCATCCTATTTTTGTTTAGAGAATTGTGTTCTATGGTTTTGTGTACTTCGAAATTTTGAGATTTTTCGAATTACTAGTCTAGTTTAGACAAAGGTTATTCATGTTTTGAAATAGGTTTATGTGGTCTTATTGATTCTCCTACAGCATTTAAGTTGAAGAGAGCATTTAGTTAGATAGATATACAATTGATTTCAAGTCAAGTTTTGTCCCATATTAAAGGAGTCCTAGGTTTGAGATATTTTATAAGTTGTTTCCATGTCTCACCTTTCGTGGTGCTCTTAAGGATAAAACCTCCCACTATGAGTGCTGATGGAACAATATCTTGATACGATTGAACCTTTCTTGTTTAATGAAGAATTTTGAGCACTATCATGTGGCATGTACGATGGAGCAACAACCACGTACCTCTTACTAAGCCCTTCGATTAAAGGACTTTTGATGATTCCACGTTTTGTCCCACATCATGAGACCCAAAGGTCTTGAGCTAATTAATAGATTGTTTTCCTATTCTTACCCTTTGATGTGCTTTCAAGGGCAGGACGTGTACAATGAGTGATTGCAAAACAATACTTCGATGCGGTTGAATCTTTCATGTCAAGCAATGAATTTGAACATCATCAATTATATATCACACGTTAGAGTAAACATAAAATTTGTTGTTCCTCACGTTCTACCATGATGCAGGAACTAGTGATGCGTGTTTTTGTATAGGTGATTTTTATGGCCATTTTAGTTGGGGTTGGAATACATGGGATAACCCATTTAGCTTGTAATTTTCCTCGACTTCTCAAAGTGAGCCTAGAGAAATACAAGCCGATGGAGTCTTTTTTTGGGGATCAACCAAAAAGCTATTGGCATTTTGTGAAGGGATGGAAAGGGATCACAGGGATTGTAATGGTGGTTCTAATGGCTATAGCCTCCACACTTGCGTCCCCCTTGTTTACAAGAAGTAGAGTGAATCTTCCCAAGCCCTTGAACAAACTCAAAGGGTTCAATGCCTTTTGGTACTCACACGACCTATTCATTGTTATGTATTGTCTCCTTATTGTTCATGGATTCAAGCTCTACTTGACACATGGGTGGTACAAGAAAACGGTTCGTATATACTTTATCCATGAAATTTATGACGATACATATTATAACGATCATTTTCCCATTGTAACTGAGTTTTGAAATAACTATTTGATTTACAAACATGGATTTATTTGGCTGTTCCGATCACTCTCTATGTTGGTGAGCAGTTAATTAGGGTGTATCAGTAAAAAATCATGGCTGTCAAGATCCTTAAGGTAAATAAAATGTTAAAATTTCAGTCATGCATTCGGAGCGACATTTTGAAGAGTGAGGTGTAATGACCTTGGTTTATTTTAGAAAACTCCATTCAATATATGAATAAAAATTAGAAATTTTAGATTTTCTTTATTAATTCACTTCCACGTAATTAAGAATTTTTTTTTTAAAAGTATCTACATTAAAGGATCCAAATACCAGCCCCACTAGTACTGCTAATAATTAAATAGGGTAAATATATGTTAGTCACCTGTAATATCGCAAAAAAGAAGATAGCCCCATATTTTTCTAATATTAAAATCCCTACCAATGTTTGGCATTAACATAGTTAACATATCCAAATCACTATCTCACGGGAATTATCTTTGAACAATTAGATATATATGGCGTCAACATAAGATAATATGTTAGAATTATAAAATGTTGGGGGATATCTTCTTAAAATGATAAAGTATTTCATATGTTAGAATTTGGGAAAATTGCAATTTTAGTCCCATACGTTAGGGCAATCTAGTTTTCAGTCCCATTTCTTTGAAAATTAGCATTTTAGTCCCACAACTTTTTAAAAAGTTGCAAAATTGGTCCCACCATTAATTTTTGGATGGAAAAAACACAAGTCACATGCTAGATCCGTTAAGCCATGAGAAAATTACAATTTTAGTCCCATAAGTTAGGTCAATTTTAATTTTTAGTCCCATAAGTTATGCCAATTTTCATTTTCAGTCCCACCATATGGGACTAAAATTGCAATGTTTCATTTTTTGTGGGACTAAAATTGTAATTTTTTCATGGCTTAACGGATCTAGCACGTGACTTGTGTTTTTTCCATCCAAAAATTAACAGTGGGACCAACTTTGTAACGTTTTAAAAAGTTATGGGACTAAAATGCTAATTTTCAAAGGAATAGGACTAAAAAGCAAAATCGGTCAAAGAAATGGGACTAAAATTGCAATTTTCCCGTTAGAATTATAAAATGTTGGGGGATATCTTCTTTAAATGATAAAGTAGAGAATCCAATAGAAACATTTGTTTTTGTCGCCAATGATATACGTGACATATGCTCGTACCCGATATTATTTAAATAGTAATTGGTTAATTACTTCAGTCAAGAAAAAAAAAAAGATTAATTACAGTAAAAATATTTTTTAACGACGTGACAGATGTTATTACCATGCCTGTTTGAAATTGGTATCTTTATAAAAAAAAATTTAATTAATATTTATGGTCTTTTTTTTTTTTTTTTTTTCCTTTTTTGTTTTTGGAAATGTAGGCGGCAATTTACCCTGGAAATGTGCTAATATTGCACCTTTCTAAGCCTCTGTGTTTCTCCTTTCGAATGATTGGTGGCCCTTTGTAAAATATATTAATATTATATATTATATAAATCAATTCATCATTTTTATCCATTATTCGTGCTTGCTATTTTTACATTATCGTAAGCTAACAGTTGCAAAATTCATTACAATTTGCAAATTAGTTGATGTTGTTTTTCGTTGAGATATTGATTAAGTGGGCCACATAATTAATAATTAATAATTTATAATTAATAGCTAATTATTAATGCAGGCATCCTTTTTTCATTACTTCAGCACCTATGGATGATTATATCAGTGTTCACATTCAGATAGCTGGGGATTGGACCAGACAACTCTAAGTTGTTTTCTCTGAGGTAAATCTCCTTCAGAATTATGATGTTTTTCTTTTCTTTTCTTTTTGCGTCCCTTTTATTTAATGGATAAAAGTTTTGGATAAAGATAAATTTCATTACAAAAAATAAAATCTTATCGTAGGAAGTATCAAAGAAGATAATAGCCATGACAGTATAGATATACATAATTAGCAATGGGACTTTAAAAGATCCACTTTGAGAAAATAATTAATTAATATGGTGGATAATTATTGATATGGTTACAATTATCAACTTTCTCAAATAATGACCCTTGACCAATACATTTAATATGAAATATGTCTCATTTTGTTATACTTAGGAACAACAAATATTTTGTTAAATTAATGTGGCAATAAATCCTACACAAAGTCTATTAATTGACATATAGGTTTTTGCTAATTGTTTTTTGGTCTTTGTTCAGCCACCGGTATCTACTTGAATAAGTGGGCTCTTTAGAGCTGACTACTTGGTAGGAGCGGCTGTTCTCAAGTAAGTCCTTTTCACACTTTTAAATTGTATTTTGCTCTTTGTGAAAGGTGATATGGAGGGGGTTTAAAAATAATAGGCATTGTGCTAACCTGTGTCTTAAAAAAGAAAAAGGCATTTTAATCCCTCTCAGGAGAAGGCAGTGAGCTTCATTTTTTGGAAATACAGAAAAAATTGATGCTTATTATTTTTTCACATATAATATTCTACTCATTTCGTGTTTCAACAGGGGGTAAAATGCAAGTTACCCCTTTTATGAATAGCTATTTAGATGCTTTAGTATATTTTAATATTTAGGGAAAATTTCATTTTTCATCCTGTAACTTTGTCTTATTTAACTTAAGGTACTGTATATTTTTGTCCAACAAAAATAGTCCTGTATCTTTTAATTTTTTGCACTTTTAGTCCTGTTACTCGCCGAAAACCTACCCTTGCTGTTGGAATTGCTGACGTGTCAACTGTGCATGTGAGGTTATCCTACATGGCGTGTCAAGTTGCTGATTTGGAATAAAAAAGAAGAAATAGATAAAGAAAATGAGGGAACCCAAGAAATTAGAGGGAAAGATAGAATTATTTCCCCTCCCCCGGCCCCCCCTCCCGCGCGGCCCCCAACTCCTTCTTCTCTCCCAGATTACCATTACGGGTGTTGGCACCTAGTGGCATTAATTTCAAACCAGTTAGGAGTATCCAAGAGATGCCACCTGTGGACAGAGGTGACAAGAAATTTGAGTTTAGTTTCACTAGCAAGTTGGATGGTATGGCAG
>JACFYI010003457.1:16541-27942 GCA_014898755.1 Handroanthus guayacan | reverse complement strand
AATCTTGGAATTGCTCATGGCATATTGGTATATGTTATTGAAACGTATATAGGAGTTATTGTCACTCACTTGAGCCAGCTGAAATTAAGTTTGACATTTGTGGACTATGTCAAGCACGATGTGCTAGGGAAAGGTCAACTAGCTACATTTTTGTAATGAGCAGCAAATGCAAATTATACTCTAGTTCCTTACTGATTGTTGGTGCATTTGAGAGAAATTGACACATTGTGTCAAAGTGAACTTTTTTTTCTCATGATGCACAACACAATGAAGTTGAGGATAAGCAACTTAGTGTTGTTAAGTCCATTAATTGCCTTATGATTGAACCTAGTTCCCAAAAAGCTTCGAGCTTCAATTATGAAAGGAACTAACAGAAAGGTAATAAAGGTAAGGGGACTGAGCAAACGTCCTAGAAGAACAATTCTAATCTCTACGTCTTGTTGCCTAAATCCTATCCTATGTGGATATAAATTCAAGAAACAACAAAACATAGGACTAGAGATAATGAAGCATATACAGTCTTGACAAATTCCTTCATGTGTTGGAAATTTAGACTTGTCTGATATTCTTCGTAGGATAAAATCTAAGTTTGTCATTCAAGGACACTATGGTTGATGTTCTATGGAAAACATTTATTATGGTAGTGGACATCAAAGGATTGGTTTCTCAACTGAAATAGACAAGTGTTATGCTGAAGATTTCTTTTTTGCTAAATACTTGCTCATCTAGTCATACAAGTACAAATGAATGTATTTCGCATATGAGACTAGATCACATTGGGCAAGAGAACATAAATCAACTAATGAAAACTGAACTGTCGAGTTCTTATTTTTCATAAAAGTTGATTTAACTGCTTGTGGGCTTTATCTTGCCAGAGATAATGAGAAAACCAATTTGAAAAGCCATTTGGGCTATATTTCTATTGCAATTAATTCATTCAGAGATATCGTTGTTTGTGATTTGATGGAAGTGGGAGGCTAGAGATGGAGCCTTGTATTTTCATTACATTGATAGATAGATTCTAACATTATATTCATGTTCATTTGACCACTCATAAATCCTAAACACTTGGGTGTTTTAGACATTATAGAATTAGAGTGGATGATCAAATAGACGAGAATATAACAAATCTTAAGAATTGCTTTAGAGCAAAAATATCTATCTATCTGGTCAATTTGAGGATCTATGTAATGAAAAGAAGACAGTAAGACAACTGATTATTTCTTGTACACCTTTTTCAAGTGGTGTTTCTGAGAGAATGATAGGATGTTGTTGAATAAGACAAGGTTCATGCAAGTGCAAGTTAACTTGTCAATTTCCTCTTGGGAAGATAAATTTGTTAATTGCAACCTACTATTTGGATTATGTATGTCCAAACTCAGTACCATTTGCATTGTATGAACTCTGGGCTAGTATGAGGCTTAACTAAAGTAACCTTAAATTTTGGAAGTCGACTATTGTATCTTCATAGGATACTAAGAGCAGTCAATAGGTTACATGTTCATAAGTGATAGCATCAATGGAACTGTTACTGAAATCAAATCACAAAATACATTTATAGAAAATGAACCTCCTAGTAGCTGTGAAATAAAGGGAAACCAGACCTTTATTAAGTTAATTGATTCCGAAATTGGCCTTGTAGCATATGGATGAGTGGAATTTTTGGAAGGATGTGTTACCACTCAATTCCAGTGGGAGCCACTCCCGAGCAATTAATTCATCAGAAGCCTAAATTCGAAAAGGTATTAGGAACAAAATGCCAAAAGTTATTTAGAGATTGAAAGACATATATATATTGAATCTCCAATGGACAAAGAAAAACCTAAGGCATACGTGTAAGGCTTTATCTTATCTCAAGAAAGATGAATAAATGAAAGCAATAGAAAAGTAGATGGAGTTAGTTTGGTTAAACCGAGTCTGGGAATTGCTTGATGAAAATTTTGGGATATGTAGTTCTTAGAATATACGAGTTCTCAAATATTAAGCGAAAGCTTGTGAGCTATAGTATTGGACTGGTGGTAAGAGGTTACACTCAACAATAGTGTTGATAATATATAAATCTTTTTTCACCAGTGGTAAGACTTACTTCCAGTTACTCGATATTATCCATATTAGCTAACTTAGACATAGAATTACATTAGATGGATGCTTAGACTGTTTTTTCTCAATGGAGATCTTGAGAATGAAATCTACTGGTACGACTAGTAGATCTTGTCTTTTAAGCCAAAGATACAAGATCTAAAATTAAGGAGATCAATCTATGATTTTTAAGCAGTTTACTCAACAATGGTATTTGAGATCTTCTAGAGCTATAATCTCAAATGATTTCATCATGAGTGATGAGACCATTGTATTTATATTAAAGGTCCAGTAAGAGTTTGTAATTCTATCTCTTTATGTCAGGGACATATCATTAGCTATGAACGATAAGGAGTATGCTAATTCATAGAGATTGTTCTAAGAGACTCTGTGGTGTCTTAAGAATCATATATCGAAAGATATTAGAATGATTCAATATGGAAGTTGCATACCTTATGATACTCCTACGGCTAATTATGGAAGTATTAGTCACATATTACGCCTAAAACTCCTAAAAAAATTATATATGTCCAAAGTACCATATAAAAATGTTATTGAGAGCTTAATGTATATTATGGAGGTATGCATGCTCTGATATGTCAAAGTCATGGGTCTAATTAGTAGGTATCAATCCAATTTAAGAAAGAGATATTGGATCATCTAAAATAGGATTTTAGAAATACCTAAAACGTACTGCAAATCATTTCCTATGTTATTCAAGGAAAGATCCAGACTGAAAAGGATACACAAAATACTGATTCGAGTAGTGATTTTAGTATTAATAATCACTTTTGGTTATGTGTTCTTGGTAAATGAGAATGCAATCTCATTGAGCAGCAAGAAACTAACATGTGTATCATTGTCCACAATTGATGTTAAAATTGTGGCATGTAATTCTGCAGTACAAGGTGATTGGGTTAAGAAGTTCTTACGATATTTGGATGTGGCAAGTCTAGTGGGAGCAGACACAATTTGTTGTGATAATTAATCAACCATTACTTGAGCAATGACCCTAAATATCATGGTGAGACCAAACACAAACATATGAAACTCGACTCTGTGAGAGATATAGTTGAGTATAAGGAGGTAATGCTCAAATATATATCTACGCATACACTGTTGGCTTGTTAAGGCTATTCTTGGGTTGCGTGGAGTATGTTTATATTTGAGCTTGTTCATATCTTTTTATTATATGCTTACCTTATGAAATATGAACGTTTTGATACACATGCTTGATGTAATATCTTAAAAGGTATGTCAGACAAGTAAAGATTGGCTCTCTTACACGAGCAATCGCCTCTGACGTTGAGTAGCGTACAGACATGAGGCATTTTTTCATTTATAAATGCCGTCTCAGTCTAAGCGTGAATAAGATGAGGTTACTGTTGAGAGTTCAGTAATTGAAATGGATTACCCACAATCCATTGACTTGTAGATAAGCCAGATGTGAGTTGTTCTCGATATTGTTATGAAGATGACGAATAAAGGAGAAAACTCAGGTTGAGTGTTGAGATACATTTGAACCAAGATATGTACGATGCTTTATTGAATACGAGACATACGCTTCCGACAGGGAAGAAACTGCATCGTAACACATGTTTCATACCGTGTGTGCTTAAAGTGACCATTTGGATAATGAGCAAATGAGTCCCTATTTTCTCATTGTGTGAGACCCAGAGGCAAATATGACCTCATGTGATTCCCCTTAGAACTTTCAACTGTTTCTTGAGTTCTTATTCCAGTGTTGCTACTTTAGCATACTACTAATAGCCATGAATAATCCGGCAATGCGGTACATGTCTAGGTAAGCAGTTGAAATGGGGATAAGAGATTCGAGTTGGAAAGGAAGACTATTCTTTTACTGACACATAACTTGTATTCAAGCTGGCCAGCCAATTATGTTTGGGACGTAATTGTGAATACATGAGATTAGTAATGGTCAGATATGCTCTTACAGTATCTGCTTAAGGGACAGGAGATACGTTGACTAGTGTAGTAAGAGGAAAGTCTGGGGTATAGCGAGATAAAAATCCTCATTGTATTTTTGGAGTTGAGCTGCTGTATATCCTTAATCGGTGTATAGCCTATAGCTCTTGTTCGTTATGCTTGCCGGTCACACGGCCCATTTACCTGTATGGATAGTGTTGAGTTTCTAATAAATTGATATTCAGGTTCAGCCCGTTTTGTGCGAGTGAGAGACGTTGGAAAAATGGGTTTGGATATGGATCGCCCAAAAGGGCTGACCTGACCCATATTAATTGGAGGGAGTAGTTAATATTTAAATTAGGGATAACTCCCTAAAAACTACTCCTCCACTAATTAGGGGATAAGTGGGGGTAATGTAAGAAATGGGGAGAGAGAATGCAGAAAAGAATTCTCTGCAGAAAAGAATTCCTACGGGGAATGAAATTCTCTCTCTACAGAATTCTCTCTCTCTCTCTCCTCTTTCTATGTTTTTCTCTCCCCTAAAGAAAATACTCTCTCACCTATATTATTACATTTTCTCTTTACATGTGTTGTAACAAAAAAGAGTTTGTAATAATGAATTAGAAACTAATTACTATTGGTATTTGGGTTGTGAAAAATCGGATTATTTCCCGTAATTGATGATTTAATCCGGACCGAAGAGACAGTCAAGATCGGTGCTTCAAGTCAAACTAGGATTCGGAATAAGGGGCAATTTGTATTCAGTGACTCGAGTTCTATTAAGATCCGAGACGGGTAAGTTTTCGTGATTAAATCCGAAAAACGAATAATTTTCGCATTGTGTTGAAAGCATGATTCGATTCGTATGAATTTGTATTTACTTTCAAAGAGCCTAAAGTCAATTGATTCACATGTGAGCTAATGAAAAGCCACGTTTTAATAATTTTTTCAAATGATCAAAATATAAATGAGTTGGATGCCATGGTAGATATTAGTCGTAATTATTGTTCGAGGGAGACAATACTCAAAATTATTGTCCGGAAGGAAGGCGGTTGTGGGCACATTTTCGATTTGTTCAAATCAAATTGAAACTCTTGTGATAATAACATGATTGGTTCACTAATTTTTTTTTTCCTTTTTTGAGGGAGAGTTGTAATCAGAATGATTAAATTTACTATCAAGAATAGTGATTTATTTATATGATATATTTGAAAAAAGTAACGTTGAAATGATATGGGAGATTTATTTAATTTAGGAATTTTCTTTAGTTATCAAAATATATGGAGATTCTTTCTAATCGTTCTTAATTCTTTCCTTGAGTTTTCAAACTCCTCAAGGAAAACAATAACAAATGTAAAACATTTCACATCATTAAATAAACTCAAATTAGAGTAAAACGCAGACAACCCCGTAACTTGTAAAGTTTGTTGCACTTTTGCTTCCTAATTTTTTTAAACATATGACTTCCCCTCCACCTAACATTGCAAAATATTTGGTTTCACACACTAAAACCCAATTTTCAAAGGCCCTCACATGTTTTCAGCGTAAGCACAGTTTGGATATTTCAATAATGATATCTCATCTTGACAAAATTATGATTAAATTGGGGCCAAATTAGACAAAATTAGGCAAACTTAGAATTACACAACTAGAGAAAAATTAGGGTTAATTTATCTCTAGTTTTTAGAGGGTGAGATATTCTTACTAAGATATCCTCACTGCCCTTTGCTAAAAGACATGCGGTGGGCTTTGGACGAAATATTCCTGTAATATTTTATCAGATTTTGATTTTAATGGATGAAATTGAACATTTTTCAATGATTGAGAGAGTAATCGCGCATTTCAAAAAATTAGAAGACAAATTACAATTGACTCTATAGGTTAAGGCACTGTCTGCATTTACTCCGAAAATTATATATCATATGAGACATAACTTGTCATAGATATTGAGTGACAAAATACTTGAAATCTTTGGTCACGCGTGAAGCTCCATCTAACCTAACCCTCGGCTGGTAATTAACATTTGATCACCCAACCAAATAACCATATTTGAGTTGGATCGACAACTAATTAGATTAGATAGATATTATTAGGGTTTATTTAACTGGTTTATAGTGATTATCATTTGATTATATCCATATGATACCAACGACGTTATAATGACTTTGAGAATAAAGATAGGAGAAAAATGTAGATATTATTAGGGTTTATTTAACTGGTTTATAGTGATTATTATTTGATTATATCCATATGATGCCAACGACATTATAATGACTTTGAGAATAAATATAAGGAGAAAAATGATAAATTATTATTTGATTATATCCATATGATACCAACGACGTTATAATGACTCTGAGAATAAAGATAAGGAGAAAAATGAGACTATTATTATTATTATTATTATTATTAAAATGTCATTAAAAATTTATTGCTCTTCGAAATTTATTTTATAAAATTATATACACTGAAAACAAATGTCAAGTATACTTACCTCTTTTATTCATGAATTTATGGCTCTTAATTATTTCGTTTTATTGAGGATGCGCAAGTTCGAATCCCACAAATAAGGTGTGAGTGTTTATCTACTGTGTTAGGCTGATTTAATTGATATTAAGAAAAAAGAAAATGATAAGATAATTTGTGGGCTAAGTGAATTAGTCCTTTTCTTATAAGTGATTAACATGTGAAAAACCATTCCAAGTACCAAATTATATATTAGGCATCCTTTGCGGCAGAATTGTTATGAAATTATTTTCATAATTTTTGTCAAGGTGTCTTTTTCTTGTTTCTATCAAGAAAATCACTTTTTATCCTTGAAAAAAGTTTTCCACTTCTTGAGAATTACAGTGGTAATACAAACAGTCTAGTAAGAAATAAAATACTAGCAATTTTATAAATCCTTATCCTCCATGAGGATGACAACAGGACAGGTCGACGCATGGTGGGCTCGATCCAAGATTAAGCCCCAGCCGATCCCTCCCCTCGAGTTGCCCCACCATGATCCGCAAGAAATTTTATAATTAAAAAAAAAAAAAGAAAGAAAGAAAAAAGAGTGGGGGTGGGGACAAAAGAATTGAGGTAGGTACTCAAATATGAATCTGCACATGTACTAAATTTAATTCACAAAATATAAATTAATTGTTCGATACCCAAAAAAAAGGATTAATTAATATACAATATATACATACATATATATTTAATATATCCATTTAAATGGGATGGGCCACATGGCGGGTTGTGACACCTCGTACCCCGGTCTATATTTGTCGTGGCTTGAAGAACAATACGTGGCATATGTGACACCTTAATTCAAGGTGACACTGCCACATTCTTCTAATTGAATATTATGCCTAAATTTAATCCGTCCTATCTAATAAATGCTAATTATCCTGACATATCTTGAGATTTGGTTTAGTTACATAAATACTCAGTGATTTGGGCAATTCATTAACACCCATTGTCATTAATTCAATTGATGGAATACTTAACAAAGTTGTGTGTATAAATATTTGTAATGTACCCCTTAAATTGGGATTGTACTTATAATGTTTCAATCGATATGTTAGATATTTAGGGTGAGATATTAAAATATTCTACAAATTTCATTAAATTTTCCATCGAGTGGTGTAGAGATAGAGAGTTTGATATTTCGTGGAGAGAGAATAAGGGAAAAGAAAGAGATTATTTTATTGATTTAATAAAAAAATATATATATACAAGGTATAGGGGAAATGGCAATTTTGGTTGAATGACATAGACATTGTATACATTTGGTTCCAATCATTAGTAATGTTTCACATTGCGAATTTCGCATTACATCATTTTGTCCCTTTTCATCAAATACTTAACAGTAGAAAGTCACATATGATATTCACGTGGCCATTAGTGTAGTGACAAACAAAAAGTTATGGGACCAAAAACGTGACGCACTTTTCCTCTGAAATCAACACTCCACCAGCCATATGAGAATCATGTGGCTTTCGTTGTTAAGTATTTGATCGAGAGGGTAAATGGAATTAGGTTGAAGTGAAATTGAGGAATATGGAGCACATTAATACATTATATATGACGAGATCGGGACTCGAGTAACCATCCCAATTAACTAGACGTTAACAATTAATTTCTCCCAACAACGTAACAATGTCACAGTAACATTTGAAACAAGACGAATATTTGTGAAAGACTGAATATCACAGCATATACGCGTTGACGCTCGAGCATCTGAAACTCAAGAACAAGAATTGGCATTAGCAGATGAAATGGAATGGATAATGATATACTTGCGATAGGCGCAGTAATTCGTGACGTTACCAGTTGCTGGAATTCAGTATTATTCAATTTGCTGAGAAGGTCACCAATCTCGGTATGTGAAGAATCAGCGAAAACGTGATTAACAACCTGCCGATTTCGATAAGCTAAGGTGGTGTGAGGCTTTGCCTTAAATCCAGGAAGATATTTGTGGAGTTTGTCACATCTTTCAACGGTAAGACCAAGGATGTTACAATGAGTGCAATAAGGCCAATCACGATGTTTCTCAGTAGGAGCGGATTGTGAAGAACGAGTGCCAAGATATCGCAAAATATGATGCTTGTAGATATATCCTTAGAAAGAGAGTTCTAATTAATCTATGATATTAGCAAATTACCGATGCGAATCCAATTTTAGAGAAGAAGAGGATCATTAGGTTATGGGCAAGGCGATGAACCATCGATAAACCTTACCTGTATTCCATGGTTAGCTAGGGCAATTGTCATCGCCCTACTCCAGAAGGAATAATTCTCTCCGATTAAACCAGCAATACTCCTGGTCCATCATAGGATGGAGAAAATAAGGATTGGATGGATCATCTACTCGGAGAGGCAATAAAAAAAAGACGCCGTGAAGGGTAGGTGGAGACCAGCGAGAGGAATATATACAAGATACATGTAGGATACGCAAGTAATTTCATGAATAGTGCATGACATGGAAGGAATCTTCATCTTAGTAGAATTCTAACTAACTAACTGAGAGCAAGATGTGTCAGTATTAGGTGAACTTACAAAAGGGACGTTATTGTAATTAATTTTCAAAATACAGGAAATGTGCCATAATTAAGTTAAATTTTAGGGGGTGTGTAGGTAATTATCTCTAAAATTTATTGACGACAACTGTAAAGTACGACAACTAAGCAATTACCTCAACACTCTATGAGCATTGACTTAATTACTGAAAACCTGTTGTAATTTTAAAACTTAAAATGACGTCCTGCACTATTGAACCCTTGAAATTGACAAATTAACCAAAACATTATTCGTATAATCCTTGTTGATCTAAGGACAAAGGGTGCTATTATAATTTGTACATTATATTGGGTATTCCTGTAACTAGACCAAATTCAAAGGACGTTGAGGTAATTATCCTTTTTTTTCTTTTTCATAAATATCACTTATTATGAAAAATTCAAAATCAGATTTGCCCCATGCAGCCCGAGAATAATGTTAACCACGTACTAATTTTATGGAAAGTCAAGCATTCAATATGGTTATTTAAATGATTAAATCATATTATCAAAATTAAATTTATTCGACATTGCAATTTAAAAATTCAAATCGATTAAACCCTTGCATCCATATGGAAAGGGCCAAATTTTCCATACCAATAATCCATGCAATGCTTTATCGTCAATATGCATAATGTAATATTTTGTGAAGCAGAATACACAAAGAATGTATTCCAATTAACCAAATCATGAAATCTCTTAAAATCATGAAATTTTGTTGACAACATAAACGTTGTACAATTTGTATATATAGACATCTAATTACACCATCAAAAACCATTGTTTATTTGAAATTCGTGAAAAACAATTAAAGAACTAAAAAGGAAAAAAAAAAAAAAAAAAGGTTCTTTTTATCCTTTATTCCTAATTGTGGTTCTATTTCTTTTGGTGCCACATTCCTTGAGTGATGGTGAAACTGAAGCATTAATCAATCGAATTTGTCGTCAAACAAATGATTTCAACTTATGTGCTAATGTTTTTAGAACACATTTGTTCTTCCCGTACACAGATATTAAAGGTCTGACTCAAATAGCTCTTACACAAACATTAATTTACGGCTCTAATACTCTTATATTTGTACGAAAAGCAGAAGCAAATGAAAAGAATAAAGATATCAAAAATCTTTACAAAATATGCGAAATTGCATATAGAGCATTGTTGGATGAATTTGAAGATGCAGACCCTGCATTTGCAAAAGGAGATTATGATAGTACGATTTTTGATGTAGAAAAATGCGATAGATTGGTGAATGATTGTCAATCTGTTTTAGGCAAGAAGGTGCCTCAATTGAGCACCCAAAATTTGCAAAATAAAGTGCTAGTTAAAACGTCACTTGTTAGTACCCAGCTCCCTGTAAAGGGGGTAAAGGGGTAGTTGTTGGATTAGCTCTTTAATACCCTAATTTTTAGTTATTCAAATAAGAAGTGAATGAATAAATACATATGTGATTCTCACATATAATTGTTTTTACTGATATATTGATTCTAGGATAATTATCTTAACTTTGGGATTCGTCGAAATTAAAGAAATATTCCTAAATATAATAATACCCCCCCTCCCCCCGGGCATATTAAGTAGGTTCCTTGAATATTGATTGAAACATTATAAATAGACCTTAGTTAATCTAATGGCAGGAGATATTATTATAATTTTTCAGTATATTGAGTTTTACATGTTTATTTCTTAATAAATTACTTAATAAAAGTCAAAGAAAAGAGTAAAACATGAAATGCATTTTTTTCCTTTTTCTTTTTTTTTTTTTAATTTTTTTGGGGATTTTTGCAGCTGTCTCTAACGCACCGAAATTTTGACATTTTCTCGACTTTCACTTTCAATCCTACTGGTTTACGTGCCCGTTACACTCAATTATCTGAAAAATACTTACTATCTATGTATTTTTTTTTTAACAATTAATCCCATCTATATTAGGTTGATTTATCAATTAATAATTTTGAAAAGAAGCGATTAAAGCATTCAATATGTCAATAATATTTAAAAATCAATACAATAACCACAAAAAAAAAAAAAAAACCCATCAATAGCCTGCAATAGGGTAAAAATACAGCCCCACACGTTAGTGAGAATCGAACTTGTTAAAAAAAAAAAGCTAAATTTTTTTATGAAATCTCTTTATATATCTTGTTTTTTGTGGAGGTATTACTTTTACCTATGAAAAATATTTCATTTCTTGTGAATTATAATGGAAATAAAACCATCAAGTAAGAAAATAGAACACTTGCAATTATCACCGGTAAAATGAGTTTAAGTTGCCTAAAATCTATAACTAAATTATATATTATCGAAATTCAATTTAGTCAAAATTACAAAATCAAAATTCAAATTGATTAAATCCAT
>JACFYI010003456.1:147343-162631 GCA_014898755.1 Handroanthus guayacan | reverse complement strand
ATAATTGCCAAAAAAGGTGCCACAAGGACTATCAGAATTCCATTAATCTTCATATTTTTTTTCTTTTATTTTTTTTTTCATGTAAACTTGTTCTTTGATTATTAGTTTTTAGGGAAGAGATATTTTGTAAAATAAATATTCATACTGTAATTTTATAGCATCGAACTCATGGTCTCCATTTCAAAGAGAATTAATTTTTATTAAATAAAAATAATTGAAACTTTTAAAAAATTAGATTCGATCAAAATTACCTCAATTTGGGTTGACAATTGATTTTTCATATCTATATAGATTCATAATTACATTTTTGACCCTTTGAGTCGGCATGATTCAATTTTCATAAGTGACAATCACTTGATAAGCCACTATATTGGGCCCGTCAGAGAACGTCCCTCTTCTTGTTCTTTTGTGTTGTTTTTTTGTTTCTTTTTTCCTAGCAAGGGCCCACTTCCCATTAGACAAATTGCTGCCATAGTCTTCTTTCCAATAAACAAGCTTAAGTGGGAAGTCCAACGTTCATATGCTACATGAACGTAAAAATGATCGAAGTGAATTTAATCTCGGATTTTCACTTATTCCCATCATTGCCGCTTTGACTTCTACATCCGAAAACTTATAGTGCCTATTACCTTTTTTTCTGGTCCGATTTGTGATGATTTAAATAATATATATATATATATGTCTGTGTGTGTGTGTGTGTCTGTGGTATTACTTGCCATGACATATTTGGTTCTTGTACGCTTACTCTTTTTGAAAAATGAATATTGTTTTATATTTTAACAGATAAATAAATAAAGAAGAGCAAGGTTGGCTACAAAATTCCAGGCTTATCCAGTAAGGCTGTAAGATGGGAAAAGGAAATTATTGATGAATAATAAATAAATGAGTGATTACAGTATACAATTAAATAGATTGTATATTTTTATATAAATATTCTAAAGATAGATTAGTTTATTTTGATTATAACATGCATATTATGACGAAATTATTGTATTCATTAATGTGCTCTATAAATTTATTGTTAATTCAACATTCGAGAAGTAGGTTCTTCATGTTTTAAAATAGTGTTTTATCTCACATTCATTATGTACTTACCAAGTAATTAAATTTTCCTTTATAAGAATATAAGATTTACGAATGTTATATACTTGAAAGACATTCCAGTAATGTAATAGAAGATGAAATACGAATTGAAATAGAATATCCAAACTGTTCAAGAATAGTAGGTGGGCTTGGATTCACAATACTCTTTATATGAGACTAGAATTCAATAGGAGCCTTAATTATTTTGTTAAAGTGGATTGTTATCCATACTATATATGAAGATTGAGCATTTCACATAGTTATTTTGGTACATTTTGAACGAAGGAACACAAGATAATTACAAGGTAATGTATAAAATAGTTTTTTTTTTTTACTTTTTTTTAATATTTTGTTTTTTGTTCCATTTTTTTTTTCAATTACAATTCTTTTCTTTTCATTTTTATTCTCGCCAAATTTATCTTTCTACAGTGTTATCTTACACAATAAATTCAAGAAAAAGTATCATTTATTAAGAAAAAATTAATTTTATAAATGAAAATTTTAAGTACAGACATCGAGTATGCCACATTTTCTATTACTAAATAACTTGTATATATAATTAGTAAGTAAAAAAGAAAAGCCCATATGTGATACGACAAATTGATTTGATTTATTATTAGATGACATGAATAAAATCATGATATTTCTTTTTTCTTTTTTCTTTTTTTTACTGATATAAATATAGGATTAATCTTTTTTCACTACATCGTTCTTTCACTCGAGGAAATGAGCTGCAAACCGAGTTGTATGAAAATAGTTTGGTATTCTACATATGTATACTATATATATATATATGTTGTCTTATAGTGTCGACTTTGTGCTGAAGTTCAAATTCTACCAAATAAAAATTATATATATATTTGATTTTTCATCTTTAATGAAATTATCTCAATCATATTTTAAGTATATGATTCGATTTAACTTTGAATATTATTTTTAAGATTATTGAATATTAAAATATACCTAAATTAAATTAACTCTTTTAGATAAAGTACTTGAACAATAATGATAAAAATATATTTAATTTCATATTAGCAAACACATAATATTTATCTACTAGAAGAAGATTACGAATTTCAATTAGTACATAATCAACAATCTAATACATTAAAATAATTAAAATGCAAATTTATTTATTAATGTCCTATTTTGTTTATTTAATATTACTACCTGTCATTGCATGCTATTTTCACGCGCATAAATATTTCTAGTTGGAACTTATGCATGGAGAGCGAAAAATAATAAAAGTTTTGAATTGGATCTAGGAAATGAGAAAATCGATTGAAATTTTCAAGAAAGCTCGTAATTTACGGAAAATAGGTTTTGAGAAAGTGGAGAAGTTGTTAACAGAATAAAGTGTTTCTGAATTTGTCATAATGTAACATTATTTTGTGGAATGTATTAGACAAATGAATGCCTGATTTGTGGAATTCAAAATTTGGGTATTACAACTACCAAGTTCATTGTTCAACATAAACCATTTATTACTTTCTTTTTTCAAATTTGCAATGATTAACTTTGTCCTTAAATTTATAATTTCAACCTTAATATTACATTTTTATTCGAAAAATCAGCAGGTGTAATTGTTTAAAAAATAATAATGTTGATAACAAAATAGCATCCACTTTAGACTAAAATTAGCTTCATTATAACAGTATGGCTACGCATTTATTACTTTCATTTCCCAAATTTGCAGATTCACATTTAACATGGAAAATGCTCAAATTTTACTCAAAACCATATAATAAACGCCTCCACCCTCACCCCCCCACTAGGCCACTACCCCTCCCTCGTCTTCCCACTAATTCACACTGAGTCGCCACTCACCCCATAACATGCATGCTCCTCTTCCTCCTCTATATAAACGACGCAGTCCAATTCCCTCAACCTCCTCCAAAAACCTTCCAGAATCCACAAAAATGGAATTTAATACACAGATATCCCACTTTCTCTACGCATTCTTCTTCCTTCTCTCTTTCCAATCCGTCTTCTCCGACTCCGGCACCGTCGGAATCAACTACGGCCGCATCGCAAACGACCTCCCATCGCCGCCGGAAGTCGTACAACTCCTCAAAGCGCAAGGTGTCACCAAAGTCAAGCTCTTCGACACCGACTCCGGCGTCCTCACCGCCTTTTCCGCCTCCGGAATCTCCGTCACCGTCGCGCTTCCCAATGAACAGCTTTCCTCCGCCGCATCAGACCAATCCTTCACCGACACGTGGATCCAATCCAACATTCTACCTTACCACCCTAACACTATAATCGAAGCCATTGCCGTTGGAAATGAAGTCTTTGCTGACCCCCAAAACACCACACAATTCCTCGTACCCGCCATGAAAAACATTCATGCATCACTGCTCAAACACAACGTCGCTTCATCCATCAAAATCTCCTCCCCTGTAGCCCTCAGCGCACTCCAAACGTCCTACCCTTCCTCGTCCGGTTCATTTAAATCGGATCTAATTGAACCGGTCATTAAACCAATGCTCAGTCTCTTACAACAAACCGGCTCGTACCTCATGGTTAATGCTTACCCCTTTTTCGCCTATACTGCTAATACAGACACCATTTCATTAGACTACGCCCTGTTCCATGACAACTCCGGCAACGTAGACTCTAACAACGGGCTTGTCTACAAAAGCTTACTCGAAGCCCAAATCGACGCCGTTTTTGCAGCAATGAGTGCAATTGGATTTAACGACATAAAGATTGTTATTTCCGAAACTGGTTGGCCGTCAATGGGCGACGAGAATGAGGTCGGCGCAAGCCAAGCCAATGCCGCGGCGTATAACGGAAACCTGGTCCGCAGAGTTCTCACTGGCGGCGGGACCCCTCTCCGGCCCGATGAGCCTCTCAAGGTCTATTTATTTGCTCTATTCAACGAAAACGAAAAGACCGGGCCCACTTCGGAAAGGAACTACGGGCTTTTCTACCCAAACGAGCAAAAAGTGTACGATATTCCTCTGACGGCTGCTGGCTTGGGCAATATGATGAACGGAAGCAAGAGTCAGGTGGTGGCGCAACCGCCCAGCGGCGGAGACGCCTCCGTGGGACAGACGTGGTGCGTGGCGAATGAGGAGGCTGGCGAGGAGAAATTGCAGGAGGCGCTGGATTATGCTTGTGGTGAGGGAGGGGCTGACTGCCGTCCGATTCAGCCTGGAGCCACGTGTTATAATCCTAACACGATTGGGGCCCACGCTTCGTATGCGTTCAACAGCTATTACCAGAAAAACGCAAGGGGGAGTGGGACCTGCAATTTTGGGGGCGCTGCTTACGTTGTCACTCAGGCTCCTAGTAAGTTATTTACTGCTCACAGCAATTTTTCTCTTATTTTCTCCTTTTTTTTCCCTCTTAAATTTTATTTATGATCAACCATAGTGTTGGAAAATATGAATATTAATCTAGATTGAAGCCCAGATTTAGATTCAAATAGGTTTTTAGAAAGATGGGTCGATACCTATTGAGTTACTAATACACACTTAACAATTAATAAACAATCTAGAGGCACGAGTCCGTTTCCACCTAGTGTTGAGCTATTCGAGTGGATGAAATTTTTTCTATTGTTGATGAGTTTTTTGTTATGTTATTGAATTTTTATTGTGATTGGCATATTTATGTATTGCATGAATGTCGCAATCCCTCTTTAAAAGAATTAATGAATAATCAATAAATAGTTGAATCTACTACGTATGCCGAGCTTAAAATATACTTTCTTATGACTTCATAACTTATATCCAAGTAGTTTGTTCAAGAGGATTGGCGAACATGTTTGAAAAGAGGAAAAAATTTCTTGTAAAACAATGCTTACTTCTAAATATTAGGATAAAGTTTATAGTCAGTATACACATTTTTGTAGTTTTTAATATTTTCTAGTACGTCGTAACTTCTACGTTGTCTTATAAAATATATTTCTTGTAGATTATGAGCAATCATTTTTTATCAATATAAATTAGAAGATATACATAAGATAAGAATAATAGACAACGATTGCTTGGCGTGTTTTAACTCCATAATCATATGATAATTAATTTTTAATCCCATATAATGTTCATTTTCACTATATTTTTATTTTATATATCAAATGTGAACAATCTTGATTAATACGGCGTAAAAATAATAAAATCCCTAGAGGATACCCAATGAAAATGGTTGTTTTGAATTTTGCAGGGTTCGGTAGCTGCAAATTTCCAACAGGCCGGAATTGAAGAAAATGGACATTTCTTGACAAAGATATTTCCCATGTCATTCATGGAAAGGGTTTCGTGGTGGGTTAGCTCACTGCTCAACATTTTCTCGCAGCTTTTGGACTTGGGACTTTTTTTTTCCTTTCTTCTTTTTTGCTATTATTCATTCATTGGTTGGCATTATATCATTTTACTTTTATTCTATAATTATCTTACCTACTTTGGATCACATTCTAATTCCTATCTACTGTTTAGGCAAAAAGATTGATCAATTCAGGTCTGTTTCGGTTTCTTCTCATTGTCTTGTTGTTTACACTTTGCATCATATGTTTTGGATAGAAAATGATGGTTCTCTTGCTTTACTTTTTGGTTTTCTTTTATCAAGTGACATGGTTTGTCTTCTTCTCGTGGTAAGATGGAGATTTGCATAATTTTAAAGGTCATGAATTGATTTTCATCCATGTACGTACTATTTTTTTAATCTTTGATATGTTTATATAAAATTTTTCTACTGTAGAATAGTGGAATGGCAGTTTTCTTTCTCAGTTATTGTATCTGATCTTTAATAATTATTCATGCATGATGATGCATTGATTGAATTTACTAATTTGATTTTGAAAAATCATCATTTGTCATCTAATATTTCTTTCTTCTATTTTATTTTATTTTATTTTTTTCCTCCCCTTTTAAACCCAATTTCACTTTGTAAACAAAGTTATGAGTCCGTAATCCAATTTGTAGTTGGTTGAAAAACAACAACAAAAGGAAAAATAAAAGAATAAAAATAAAAATAATAAAAATAAATCCATTTTGTAGTTGGTCTATTAATTGAGTTTGTTTAAATAGAAGGATCAAGTCAAATTACCCAATATTATATTGTTATAGCCCAGACCCAATAACATGAAGCCCTTTTTGCGAATACCGCTGGGTTTTGTTTGGCTTTGGTTTTAGGGCCTAATCCATAATTGGAGTCTGCATAGTCTTAAAGTTACCCCTGCTGGCCCACTCGTTTGATAGAGCACTAGTCATTGTGACATATTCAATGTGTACCTAAATTTAAATTTTACAAAATTAAAAAAAAAAATTATTTATTTTCAATAATGGAAAATATTTCTTAATAAATTATTTTTACTCGAATTTTTATTATAAAGAATAACATAGTTAGAAGATAAATGTGAAGAGAATAAAAATGGACAAAAGAAAATTTCTAATTAAAGAAAAAATGAAATAGCAAAACAAATATTAAAAAATTAAAAAAATATTTTGCTATTATTTTTTATAGATTGTAATTTATCTTCTAAAATAGAGTTATTCAATTAGTGATAAACTAAAATAACTACTTAAGGTTTTCTTATTTTATATGTAGTACAGACTGAGATTGGGAATTGGGCATGCATAGTTTACATGGCAAAATTGAACGTTTTGGATCTTCCCTTCAATTTACATTCTCTTTATGCATTTTATTTGATTTTATCTATGCATGCGAAGTACATTTGATTTACAATTAGATGCATAAGAAAATACTTTTGTGGGCTTCATATTTATTTAAAATACGGAATAATTAAAAGATGAAACGTTAAGTAAAATAAATAATTTTGAATTCCAAAATTGGGACCGGTGATAGTACAAATTTTATTAGGGCTTGTTTACTTTGTAGGGTTGGGCTAGATTTATTATTTTATCTAGCCCAATCCATCGTTTACTTTACTTTTTTTGCAAAGTAATTTTGTTAAAGCGTTGTACGAGATTGCCATTTTTCTTGATTATTTTTTGTAAAAGCGCTGCATGAAATTGCCATTTTTCTTGATTATTTTCTAGTCTTATAGGTTGTGATTTAACAATTCCTTCGAGAAATATCTTATTAGCCACTTCATCCTCCAACGAAGGCATAAAACAACGTAGCGTACTATCTCATATTTGGGTGGGCAAGAAAACTCAAGCAAAGAAGAAAGAAATCTGCACCAAAGAAAATGGCATCCATTTTCTTTTTTCTTTTTTTTGGATGAATAAATGGCATCCATTTTCAATCTTTTTCATGGATCAACTTCTAGATAAGCTTTTATTATTATTATTATAGGAAAACTTCTAGATAAGCTTTCGATTTTCAATTGTTTGAGCTACTTTTTCCTTGAACACTCAAAATCCACACACATGCATATGAAAGTTTACTAATATACACAAAAATGGGGAAAGTTTTTTGTGGCTTTTTAAAATAGGATCCCAACCATTGAGGTCATGAAATCTGACTCATTGACGAATTTCTCATTTTCGGACAAAATTTCTCTATTTTTGTTTCTTCGTGTTTTAGAGGATTGAACCAGAGTATGTTATTTATCTTCATTGTTGGTTTTTGTTTTTTGCTTCTAAGTTCTTTTTTCTAGTATAATCATAATTAAATTCATTGAGTTTGGGTCATTGATAAATTAAAATGGGATCGGGTAGAATTTTAAAAGATTAATTTCAAGACAAAATGGGTCTGAGGAAAAATTACCATGTTAATTCCAAGAAAAATGAATAGAAATAGAGGGTTTTGGAATTTGGACAAGAAGATGAATTGTGCCGTTTGTATTTCAAATTATACTTCCCTTTTCCTCTCTTTTCTTACTCATATAAAGGGTGTAATTGGAATTGTACATTGAATCTCATCTTTTATCAATCAATGTAAAGATCTATCTAATTTATGTTCATCAAATAATCATTCAAGGTAAACATAATATTATTATTATAAAATAATCTTATCCCATATTTAGTCACACATTTTATCTATCACATCTTAATGTCATTCTCAAAAGTAAATAAGCCCTTAATATACTGAAAATTTAAAAACTTGGTAGTCATTAATGCATGGTTTGTTTTCGGCAATTAACTATTAATTATTGATAGTATTAAATGCAAATCACTAATTAATATATTATGATATATTTTTCTTTAGTATTAATTGTTTCATTAAATGTCAGTCCTTTAGCTTCGAGGTTGGTAATCATTGAAATGTTTTTCCATTTCCGAACAACCACTCAATTTCAAAGAAATAGAAAAAGAAAAAATAAAAAGAAAAAAAAAAAAAGAAAAAGAAAGAAAGAAACATAGAAAATGGACAGAGAGGGACCAATCTGTGTGAGCTACGGAATGAAATCCAGCCACATAAAGCCGTGAAAATATAAATAAATAAATAAATAAGTAAATAAATAAATAAATAAATAAAAGAAAATAAAATAAAACTGGTCAACAATGAACAAATTGAAAAATTACATTAGAAAATAATTTCTTGATCAACCACATGTCCCTAGCCAAAATCTTTCGAGTAAAATAATTTCGATCTCACTTTAAAATCTCCATTGAGAAGAGAAGTTCATCCAAGCCTAATTCATATCTCTCTAAGTTTCTTCTCATTGTCTTGTAGTTTACACTTTGCATCATATGTTTTGGACTGAAAATGATGGTTCTCTTTTGCTTTACTTTTTTGTTTTCTTGTATAAAGTGTTTAGCATAGTTTGTCATTTCCTTGGGGGTGAGATGGGGATTCTCATAATTCTATGAATTAATTTTTATCAATGCGCAAACTGTTTTTCTATTTTTTGGTCGGCTTGTAAAAAATTTTCCTACTGTATAATAGTGGGAAAACTGTCAGTTATTATTTGAATTGTATTTAACTTATTTTTATTTGATATTTAATAATATATTTATATTATGAATTGATGTATGATTATAATCGTTTCTCTCAAAAAAGAAAAAAAATCCGTAATCCAATTTGTCGTTGGTCTATTAATTGTGTTTGTTAAAATAGAATGGTCAATGCAGATTACCCGATGTTATATAATATAAGCCAGACCCAATTGTTCTTATTCTAACATGATGCCCTTTTGCACACCCGGTTGGGTTTTGTTTGGTTTTGGTTTCAGGGCCCAATCAATAATTGGATTAATAATAAATATTCATCGATTAAGAATATGAAGTGGCCATGCTTAGTTTCCATGGCAAAATTGAACGTTTTAGTTCTTCTCTTCAATTTATATTTTATTTAAGCATTTTATTTGATTTTCTCTATACATGCTAAATATATTTGATTTACAATTAGATGTGTAAAATACTTTTGTGGGCTTAAAATTTATTTAATATATGGAATAATTAAAAGATGAAAAATTAAGTAAAATAGATGATCTTGAACTCCAAAATTGGGATAAGTGATAGCTTAAAATTCCATTAATGTACTGAAAATTTAAAAAGTTTTGTAGTCATTAGTGCATGGTTTGTTTTAGGTAATTAACTATTAACTATTAATTATTAATAGTATTAACTGCAAATCACTACTTAATATATTAATGATATAATTTTCTTTAGTATTAATTATTTCATTAGATGTCAGTCCTTTAGCTATGGGATTGGTAATCATTGAACGTTTTTCCATTTCCTAACAATCATTCAATGTCAAGTAAAAAGAAAAAGAGAAAAATGAAAAAGAAAGAAAGAAATGTAGAAAATGGACAGAGAGGAACGGGAACCACTCCATATGAGCAACGGAATGAAATTCAGCCATATAAAGCCGTGAAAAAAATAAAATAAAATAAAATAAAACTTGTCAACAATGAACATATTGGAAAAATATATTAGAAAATAATTTCTTGATCAACCACGTACCCCTAGAAACCCTTTAAGTGAAGTCATATGGACCTTCCATAATAATCCCCTTTAGAGGAAGTTATGGCATAATTAGTACGTAGAAATCAGGTAAGAATAAAATTGGCATTTTCAAGTCTATTTTAAAACATTTGATGGGTAAGATTTAAGAAATAAAATTTTTATTTTTGTAGGACTTTCTATTTCCAAAAGCATGGGATTGGCCATTTCTTCAATCTCCCATGATATTTAACTATTCCCAACAAATTAAGAGTATATTATAATTTGTCTAATACATAATTACTCTTCGTAAAATCAACAACCCTATAATTTGGTTCCTATTTGTTTGAAAACTGCTTATTTATTTAAAATTATTTATTTATTTAAAAACATTAATTTACGTTAAAAAATATTTATTTACTTGAAACTTATTTCTTTAAAAATATTATTTATTTAAAAAATATTTATTTGGTCAAAAATACTTACTTGCTTAGAAATTATTTATTTGTTTAAGAAACATTTATTTATTTAAAAAAATATTATTTGTTTAAAGATGTTATTTATTTCAAAAACATTTATTTTTTAAAAATATATTTATTCAAAAACTATTTATTTATTTAAAATGTAATATTTATTTGAATATATTACTAATTAAAGGGTAATTTGGTCATTTGAAAATTTTCCATTCCATTCCTATCAATCATTAAATTAAGATCAAGTAAGGAATGATGATACTATTCATTTTGCATTCCTTGTGCACACTAATTACAAGAAAAATAATAGTTATATCTGTCTATATCCATCTTTATTCCATTTCAAAGTCATCTCGCTTCTATCTAATTTCTTTTTTGTATACCAATGATGCCATTATATTTATTTTTTGTCCCAAAAATAAGAGGATTACCGTTTTCCTATGCGAATTAACGGGCAAATTATCTTTTCAATTGAATCTTAAGAATTGAATAGTCATGGGAATCAAATTCTGAACAAAGTTAATTATATCTTTCATAATGTCATATCATTGGAAAGAAGTAATGACAATGTTGAAATAAACTTTATTTCAAAAAAAAAAAAAAGGAAAAGAGAGAAAGAAAAAGAAAAATGAGAAAAGAAAAAAGAAAACCCCTACAATTGAGGCTTCTACCATAATAGAAGTCAGGTCCCTTCCAAATTATACAATAACCATTGTCAAGTCAGCAATCCAATACCATAAAAGTTTCCAGCCAGAGGTTCGATGCCAACTGGCATTTGGTACCAACCCCACAAAACTTCTGCCAAATTGCTATTTAAAAGAGAACATAATATACGCAACAATTCCTCTTTTTGGAAATAAACTTCAAATTTTCTTCAATTTTTATTTTTGATAAATATTCTTTTTATTATGATTCTTATTTCACAATTAATGTACCTATTCATACTGATTTATTATTATTCATGACCTCATTTGACCACTTTATTTTGATTTTAATAATTATATTTGACCCATTTATTTAATTATTATTGGGCCTACCTATTATTGAATGTTTTTGGTCTTTTTAATATTTTAGCAGGCTCATTAACCTTTTTAATGGTCAAACATTTTTGTGTTCCATGAAGAGGTCATGATTTGTTATTTGGCGCAAAAGTTGTGAGTTACACAAATTTGTAAGTTAGAGCATTTTTATAACTTTACTTCCACAAGACTTTAGTTTTGGCACTGTGAAAATGAATTGGTTCCGAATTACCTCATGGTCTTGCACATTGGATGACATATTGCTGAGAGAAAATGAGATTTTATGAAATCATGGTTGGGCGTCATATTTCACACGTGGGAGGCAATCATAGTTCAGGGACGGCAGAGCATGTGTCATAATATTTCATTTTATCCAACTTTGATGTTTGTATGGTTTAAATTAATATTTTACACATTATACTGCTATGGAATTATATTTAGAGTAAATTGCAATAAACTCCCCAACTTTTAGGGTTTATAGTACTTTCCTCCCTAAACTTTCCGAATGTGCAATTAACCCTCAATGATTGAAAAACGTGCATTTTGTCCCATTTAATCCCCCAATGATTGAACAGAATATTTCCAGAATGTGTTAACGGAGTCTGTTATATGGGGCAAAATGAACATTTTCCAATGATTGGGGGGTTACTCGCACATTTGCAAAATTTAGGAGTAAAATGCAATGGATCGCAAAGGTTGGAGGGTTTAATGCAATTTACTCTTATATTTTTATAGTTTTAATACAAATCACTCTCCTACTTGTATTCGTGTTTATTTTGGATATGTAATTTATGTGTTATATGTGAATTTATATGCAATACAATTGACGAGCGAGGTAATTCTTTCACCCTTGAAGAGTTGAAGGAATGCCATGAAATTGAATCTCACCCTCATCAAAGCTTTAATTCTAAATAGATTTGGTATGAATTTATTTGAGCTTTAATTTTTTATACACCACGAGGTATGCACAAAAAATAATTGTTGTATCTATTTGAACATATAAATCTGTGTTGTTGAGATCATATCAAATAAAATAGTATTAACTTACATCATGCACGATGAAATGTGCATTTAGAAGGTACGTATCATAATATGCATTTCTTACATGATGCATTTGTCATTGTTTGGATGATCTATGGAAGTTATTAGATAGAAACATTGAATCCTCTTGGCTTTTACCTAGAAACCCAAGTCTTTCTGCGAAATACAAACTTAAATTTAGGCTAAAAGGTAAAGCAATTTAGTTACTTGAATAAACTTAGATTCTAAAGCAAAATACAGTAAAAAATTTCGTGATCTAGACAAAAACACCATGCCTCGACTCATTTCTTTGTTTCATGCTTCCTATTCTCTTCATTCTTCCTCCTAGCCATACCCTCGAGTTCAGACAAAGTAGCAAACTTGCTTCTACCTCTCACAATGCTAGGTGTCTCTTCATAATATTTCTTTGTATCACCTCTTTCTCTATCAGACAGTGTAGCAAACTTGCTTTCACCTGTCACAATGCTAGGTGTCTCTTCATAATCTGTCTTTATGTCACCTCTTTCTCTATCAGTGAATTGGCTTGTATGATTATATTTGCCTTTGTTGGCATTTTGAGCACCTTAAAATTGCCTAAATATTAAAGGACTAGCCTTCAATGTTGGTTTCCCTAAGAATGTGCATTTGGTTGTTGCATTGATAAACGGCTCTTCTTCAGTAGCTTGCTTGTTGTTGGGAATTCTTGGGCTGTTTCTTATTGATGTCTAAGGTATTTGACTCCACAATTGAGATGTTTTAATGTTTATTAAATAATGTGCAAGCAGAATAGATTGAGTGCAAAAAGATATACTTACAGTCATTCTTCTTCTTGTTGGACACCCCTGCTGAAAGTCACCTTCTTGTGTTGGTAGATCTCGAACTTAGCTCTTCAATACTTGCTCTTCTTTAGTAAGAGGCTTCATTTTGGGCTTCCATGGATTCCTCCTCATTAATGTATGAGGTAGTTGGTTTTACTAGAAAAAATGCATGCAATATTAGACCATTTATGCAAGGAAATGTGAGTCAAAACTGTTACTTTATGCCTTGAAATCGCAATTTAGAAAAATAGAACTTGAGACAAGGTACAACTTTTGGTGCCATGGCGCTAATTTGACAATATCTCATCCAGAAAGGTTTGGGCCATAGAGTGAAAGATCTCCGCTTTGGCGTTAGCTCAACAATAGCTCACAAAAATGGTTTGCATTTTGGCACATAATATTCATGCTGCAGTAGGCGAAGACATGAGCAAATCCGATTTTTTAGGTTACTTGCGATACTTTTGGGATATTGTATGTCACAACCATTTATGATATAGTACTTCTATAATTTTGAAATTTGTTTTTTTTTTCTTTTTTCAAATTAATTATTTGAGAAGGAATCTTCAATCCCTGCGTCAAATGTAGAAGACTAATTTTGAGAATTGGAATTGGTGTGCTTAGCAATTTCTCATTCCACAAACCTTAATAATTGTCATTCCTTCAATGTTACAAACAAGCATGGAAAGTGAAGTTTTTGGTTTTTATTTCATCTATTCATATGGTGTAACGCCCCGGGTCCTAGAACACTTCCGCCCTAGTCACCGGGACATTATTCACATTCATGGGTACTAAATTAAATAGTAAAATCAATATGAACACAATTATACAATAACTAAAACCGGAATTGAAAATTTTCATAGTAATTCATTCACATAAGTGCCAAACTTCATCTTAATTTACAAATCCAAAAATTTCTAAACTTACAACTTACATCCTAAAAGAAATAACTAGTTACAGTACATGCTAGAGACTTACAACATCTTTCTTACTAATATACCAAAATCTCTCCATTAACAAAATGCGAATATCAAAACTAGATGTGTAGAAACGTTCTAATCTAAACTCTCATGTCAATAGTCGCATTATTTCTCAAATTTATTCACCTACACATGGTAGAAAATTTAAATAAGTCGAGAGACTTAGTAAAAATCATAAAGGGAAATCAAGGAATAGGATTCAAGAACTTAATGAGAGATGTCGAGTTAATTATTGACATTCATATCAAGGGGAATAATCCAATCTAATACAAATATGAGCTCGGAGAAATCAAACTATGAATGTCAAAATCAATTAGGCTGAACTAGTATTTGGTGGATCTGTCACCTTTGTAACTCCACAATCATTCAATTATACCCTTATGCCTCCCGTCTCTCCCTCGAATGGCCGTTCAGAGGGGAGCAATCCAAGTCAATAATTTAGGCACAGTCGATCGCGTGCTGGGAGTAGTTGTCTAAAAGCTTACCTCCAAGCCTCCTTCCAAGCTACTCAAACAATAGAGAAGTCCCAGAGGTTAGATCAATGCTCCGTTAACGCCCAACCGATTCCTCCCGAGATTCCCAGGGCCCAATAATCAATCAATAAGATTTTCATTTTCGGAGCATTCAAGAAATCACTAAACAACGTTGAATTCAAATAATAGAGATATGGAAGCCAAGGAATGCGGATATAAGTATAAGAATTCTAATTGGATCATCATATTAGATTTAAGAGGTTTAGGAGATGATTTTTAAAGATTGTTTTAAGAAAATCACTAAACAACTCAAGTTTTGAGGAAATTTTGAGCAACAATAATTTTTCGAGCTATCTTAAAAATACAATTTGATGAGTTAAAATTGACAATTTGGTTCATGACTATTTAGACTCGACAAGCTTTTTCAACGGTGGTTTTATATTGAAAATCTGATTAGTAAAACTTTAGTTATAAATTTTTAAAGTTGATACAAGAATCTGTCAAATCCCCAAATCAACTGGACACATTTGAGTTTACAAAATATTCTGGATTGATTCCTTCATGGATTTTAAGAATTCTTGAGCCTATTATTATCTACACTTAACAAAGTTTCTAACCTATATTTTT
>JACFYI010003456.1:117677-129200 GCA_014898755.1 Handroanthus guayacan | reverse complement strand
TTGAAAAATGATAATTTGGGCCTAAAGTGTTGTGTTGAATTTTTGATGAGATTGGGCCAAGAATTAGGCCCATCTTGGGCTAAAACGATGCGTAAATGAGGCTTCGTAAATTAGAAAAAAATTTTGGATGTAAAGAAATTATTTTGATGTTGAAACAATTTTTGCGAGTTCAAAACCAATTTATCGAGTGAAAAACGGTGAGTTATGTTATTAATTTAGGGGAAATTTCGGGATATTACAACTATTTTAAAATAAAAGGTCCTAATCGCAATAAATATGATAAGTTTATCAGGTGTCTTATAAATATCGTAATTCTAATGGTAGGTAACTTTTTCACTTTACGTTGTTACAATTCTCATCTCGTACGCAATTATCTTTACCAATATAAATATAAATCTTTACTTGCGTGTTTTCAGCAAGACAACTCCCAGTGCTCGAGACCTTTTATGGTTGCAGGCGAATACAATTTTGATAAATAATAACTACATAAATAAGATGTGAAGATTATCGAATTAATCTTAATCTTTACTTAATTGAAATCTTGCTGTCAACAAAGGCGACCCCTTTTCGGCCGGGTTCGGAATAGTTTGGTTGGCTTTTCATATGCGGTTGGCCGTGTGAATGGGTTCGGTGGTTTGGATTGAGAGTGGGCGCACAAGGTTTGGGAGTCGCCCCCACAGCATGGTGGTTGATGCAAGGATTTCTCGCACATTAAAAAAAAAAAAAAAAAGAATAAAATAAAAATTAAAAAACCAATCTTGTGATATTTTTGCCCCCTCCTGAAAGATGGGTATACTTGGTCTGATAATTTATTTTCTTTAACCTATTATTAGTTTCTAAAAATAAATTGGTGCTTTGTCAATTTATGATATTGAAACTATAAAATTTTTCAAATCATACCATCGGTCTTACATGTAAAGTGTGTGTGTGTGTGTGTGAAGTATTTTTAAATATGTTGACTAAATTAACTTTACTTGAAAAAATGGGTGAAATTCTTTTTATTGCTTTTTCTATCTTTAATCTTCACTCATAATTTTTCTCACTTCATTTGTTTAAGTATGTTATTAAATATATTTACTTCACTAAAAATTTATCATCTAAAAGAAAATATTATTACTTCTGTATATATTAAAATTTGAGTACACACGTATAGGGTGCCACAAGTACAAATTCTGTATTAATCTCTATACAATTTATATTTCTACATTTGTCACAATGATCATATCTTTTAACAAATATAAATGCTCAATCGCATCAACATATTATACTACCAACATATGTTGTTGAAAAATTTTTATTCTGAAAAATCGTAAAAGGAAAATGTTATATTAAACTTTGGCACTTCCTAAATTTTTAATGTGATGTGGGAACAAATATATCGATAATCCATTATTATACACTATACATCAATTCAATGAATGTGTGACTCACTTTATCAAACTAGTCTTTTTTTTTCTTTTTTTTTCAAGAGAAGAAATTACATTTAATCATACATAAATTTATAATATGAATACATTTTAAATATCAAATATATGAACTAAAAACAATTCAAATAATTTAAATTATCATTCGATAAACAAATAACTACTACATGATAGACAAAAATCCACACACTATTAATGAGACTCGAATCATGCACCGCCACTATGAAAAGATAAAGGCGGTACCACTTCTTCAAACTCATAATTTTACTTATTTCATCCCCTAATTAGGAACATTATAACCTTTTCATGACATAATCTACTTGATATTTAACACATTAATTGTTTATTAGGAAAGTGGTTAGGCATTTAATGCATCCAAGTGGGAGTTAAGAGAAATTCTATGAAGTTTATGTTTAAGTAAAATTAATCAAATCAATTATTATAATTAATTCACTAAATTATGAATTGACTCAAAACTTGTAAAAATTCTCACTTTAAAAGCTAGGAATATTATCCACCAACATTTGCAAGAAAGTTTTATTACCTACCGACAATTTTTTCTTGGATTTTTCCACGAAATAATAATTAAGATAAAATGAATTAAAAAAAAACATATATTTTCCTATTCTTTTTACTAGGGAATTGACCCCCTCACTGTGAGTATCTAATTGGAACTCAAACATACGTTTGATCTGTTTACAAGATCGAACACAATCATGGCTGTCCCTCGAGTCACCGCCCTTAAGTCGTAGGCTTGCGCTTACTGAGTCTTGCGAACAAATTATCATGTTTGGTAGCAAGAACATTTTCCCGTGTGCCTTTTTTTTGTTTTTTTCCCTAAGTGTGATTAAAATGTCTAAAGAACCATATTTCAAGGGATTTGTTCCTTATTTTTATTTTTTCACTTTTAGTCTAATTTTTAAAATGCTTTGAAGAATCCAATTAGTGTGACATAATTTATAGCCTTGTGGATCCATCACTATCTAACCGCAGAAATTTGGAAAATGAATGTGAAAGTGACCCGCGTGTAAGACCAAGGCCATATTGTTGATTCGTCTAAAGATTACTTGCTCTATCCTCCTCCCCAAAAGCCATGCAAAAGTTAAACCAGAAATGGAAATGACCCACCAAGATGTGGTCCCAATTCATGACTTGTGCACCGGTTATTGGATAAAATTAAAAAACAAAATTTCATATATTTAAGGGCACAATTGCATTACATCCCTGTAAAAATTGAAATGAGTATTATAAACCCTATCATTTTAAGATTAACACATTAGACCCTATAAAATTTAAAATGAGTACCGTAGACTTTGTCATTTTAAAATTAGCGCACTAACCCTTATCATTTTAAAAATAGTACACTAAACACCCAAAATTTACATTAAATATGGGGCGATTGTCTCTATTAAACAAAAATACAGGGGTTAGTATATTAATTTTAAAATTGCAAGGTTTATGGTATTCATTTCAAATTTTACAGGGTCTAATATGCTAATTTTAAAATGATAGGGTTTATGGTACTCATTTCGAATTTCATGCGGGCATATGGTGCAATTAACCCGATATTTAAGACCAAGCCACTTTGCCATGTTTTCATTTAATGTTTTTGAAACGTCCTCAATTTTACATGCTTCTATATTTTCGTCATTAATATGCTTACTCATGAGCACAACTTACAGTAAGTTAGAATATATTACATTATAAGTGCAGTTTATGGTAACTATCATCACATAACTCACAACTCATTACTATCACAGTATATATAGCTTTGTAATTAAATATGCATATAAAACTAATTATATATTATTATACTATGATAATTATATGCACATGCGTATAGTGTGCATAATAGGTTAGTTTATATTATCATTGAAAGAAGTTATTTTCAAGAGCCAAATTTATATGGCAAGATTGAATTTCATAGAGATTAGAAAAAATATTTGTTGCTTTTAAGTGGTGGTATAATCATGAAATACCAGCCATTCTCGGGTAGCATAACACAACATTTCCGCCACAATGGACAAAGCATGCTGCCCCTTTGCGGTGGCTTTTTAGTGCGTCCTGGAGTGGTGGAAACTTTTTCTGTGTTCTTTTATAATGTTTATATTATATTATTTTTTATTTTTGCTAATGTTATTAAAATTATATGTTATTACTGATATTATATTAATAATAATAATAATAATTTTATAATAAATAATAATATTAATAGTAATAATATAATAATATTATTAAGGTTAATTATAAGATTTAATTATATTATTGATATTTTATAAATAATATTAATATTTATTATAATTAAAATTAATATTATTAATAATAATAGTAATAATATTTTTTGGATGTTTTGAATTTTGGGGTTTTGAGAGAGATAGAGGGAAGGAAAATGAGGAGGTGGTTAGTTATGCGGATTAGAGGTAAAATTGTCCAAAGTGACTTGTTTTTAATAAAAGATAACCTATATTTAACATGATTATATAGATTTCAGACGGTCATGACTCTTCTTTTGTTTTAAAGAACCAATGCTTTAAAGCCTCTTAAAATATCAAAGAGGTTACATTATTCTTCTTAATAGCCGATCACTTCGATAATTCTATGTTTTTGTTTTTTACAAAAAGGAGGCTTTAAAACGTCAGTAATATCTGAAATTACTAGTTACAAAGTTTTCTTATTCTAACCCATCTACATTGAAGCAGATTAACCTCTTTGTTTCTTATCAAAAAACAAAAAACAAAAAGAAAAAACAAAACAAAACAAAACAAAATAAAAAAAAAGAAAAGAAAGAGAATTCTCTTTGTTCGTTCATCAGAACAAGGAGCTTCATGAGACGGTCAAAATGTAACTTAATGGCAGCAAAAATCAAGAATTTATTTATGAAGCATTAGAGTATTATATGGAAAAATGAATATTGGATCTAATTCGCCTCAAAAATTAGTTTAAAAAGATAGAATTGTCCAATGTCATATAAAAATGCTATTACCCATACATTTTATGATGTGTAGCACACCCCCACACGCTAGGATTGGACATCTAGAATATGAAGTAACATAAAATGAGTGGTCTAACAATACTGGATAGCCCAACATCAGATGTGGATCTGGCCCGGTATCATATATTACTGAAAAATGGACCTTAGGTCCAACTCAACCCTACAAGTTAAGTCAAGAGGAGAGAATTATCTAAAATCATATAAAAAATCATTACTCATAGACTTTATCAATACATGATTGTAACACAAAGTTATAAAATATATAGATTAATTAGCATTAAACAGCTGTGAAGCTCTGTCTTATCCATGTTTGTTTTTGTGCAAATTTTGGCATTTGTCTCATAATATTTCCTGCTGCCGTGCCGACCTGCCTCTTATGCGTGAACAGCAGGCGGCAGTTATGCCGAAAGACGGCGGCATCCAAACAGCGCCTCCTCCATAGTCCTCATATCCACAAATTTATTGGTTGCTTTAGATCACATCATCAGAAAAAATGGTAAGGCTGTGTACGGGCCTATCAAATTTATAATAATAATAATAATAATAATAGTTTTTTATTTGTTATTTATTCTCCATTGCATGATGGAACAATACATCGTGAAATTGGGTTTCTCACTATCATAGAGTAATTAAGCATTTTGAGTTAATTTATAAATTATTATTTTGTTCCCCAATTGACACGTCTATTAACATAGATAAAATCCCATCGCATTTGATAATGGGAAAATATTCAATCAAATATATATGTCAGACTTATGAAAGAATTAAGAGTTTTGATCGGTCAATTTATATATTTGTTACTTATTTCTCCCTCGTTGACTCTTTTTTTTAAAAATAAATAAATAAATAACGGCAAAACTCCATCATGCCTGCGAATGGAGCAATTTTCTTTGAGTTTGACCTAACACATATACGAAAAGAGTCGAGAGCATGAGTTGATTACATATCGCTACCTTTTTTCACTCATCCAGACATTTTCCATGAGTATAAACTCAACCCACCACATATGTCATATATATGCTAAGGGGATAATATTTCATCAAGTTAGATCACTCCTTAGATGTAGAGTGTTTTTTAGTCAATCTATAAAATTTTACCATAATCTCACCTATTGAGACTTTTTTTCTTTTTTTTACAACAAAACCCCACCACATTTTTTGTGAAACGCGTTTATGTATGACAACAAATTTAAAATGTTTATATAAAGTTATTTTATTTAAATATTGTAGATGACACATAAATTTACATAGAAGACAATTCAATTTCGTGATGGGAACATACCAAAACGTGGTAGAAATTAATCATTTTATTCAATTTCCCTTAATTTTATTTAGGGCACGTTTCCTTTGTTTGAATTGATAACATGTGAGACATGATTAAAAAAATAGTTTATGTATCCTAGTGGTTGTCCATTTATTAAGCTCAATTAAATTAGAATAAAATATGAAATAACTTGTCAATTTCCTTCTTCCTTTGTTTGATCACTTCAAAGTTCAGCATACTAATTTGAGTTTTGAAAATAACTTTTTGATTAGAGTTGCATTAATATTCGTTTTTATACTCAAGGGGTAAAATATTTTCTTCAAAAATTTAGTAAAATGCGCTACAATTTTAGCCAAAAATGGATTAGACGACACTAGTTTAACCCATAAATCGATGTAACTTATGAATACTGTTGGGCAAAAACTCGCACGCAAGTGCACGTATCACAACAAGTAAAAAAGAGTGAGTAGAGTATCGTTCTCCTGAGGAATCGGTAGAATTTCAACAAAAAATTTGCGAAAGTAAAATTCAACTAAAACTAAACCAATTTGTAACCGAAAATAATTTTGATTGAAGAGTTTTGAGAGTGCAAAGTTTTAAGAAAAGTATTAGAGAAAATTCAATAATTAAACAACTCTAGAATTATGTATCCCCCTTTTAACATGGATCAATTCTTGTTAATATTTTCCTAAAGTTTTCTCAATAAATTATGATTACTAACTCTAAGTCAAAAGTAACTCCAAGTTCCTTCCGTGTAACTTGTCGTCAAAACGCCTAATTGTCTAATTCACTATATTCCTATGTAAATTATGCTAACTAAAAATTAATCTGGAACCACTTAATGCGCTACCTAAGGCATATAAGTATATTCCTATCTTACACACGAATCAATTTATTTAATTATGCAAATAAATCGAACTTAAGTTCTTTTATCGATAACCTACTCTAAATATTCCTACCGAGACTCTTTAGAGTTTAGAAAATTTAATAAGAATGTTGGCCGGACAATCAAATTAAGATGAATACCGTAATAAAAGAAGTAATCAAAAATTAAAGATTGACAAGAGGAAAACATCAACTCTTAAATTAATCCATGAAAATCGGTTTGTATATAATCCTAGAAAAAGGAAATTAGTTCATATTCATGTTAATGAATATGAACATATAAACATGAAAATAAAAAAAAGAACGAAATACCGAGATACAAAAAACGTTATGATGATCTCAAATGCTTCCTTCAGAGCTAGTCTTCAGAATTCTCCAAGATGCCCCCCACAGAAGAAAAACAAGCCCTAGATATAGTACAAGAGTCCTAACTAGAACAAAAGTCGATTTCTGATCAGTTTTGCGCTCTTCAGAATTCTTCTATTTTTCTCATTTGAGTCCAAGATCGATTAGGTTTCCTAATTTCATTATGAATTAGAGTTTGACGGCATTAAGAAGTCCTCCGAATATCTAATTTTGTGATTTTTCCACGCAACGCCCATGTTCGGTTGGTTTGGGCAGAGATCTAGGCGCTTAAGTGCAGAAATGAGCGCCCCAGCGCCCATTTTTGGTCAATTGGACAAGAAGTTGGGCACTTAAGCGCAGAGATGGGCACTCCAGTGCCCATCATTAAACTTTTGCACCGAAGGTAAGTGCCTTGGCGCTCAACTGGGCGCTGGAGTAGATGTCCGCCTTCAGTGCATGAATTGGGCACTCATCCGTTGACGTGAACTTGTGTTTTGACGTCTTTGATGCTTCATTTCTTCATTCCGACAGCTTTTTTCTCGATTTTAATTATCGTCTTGGGCTTCAACATGAATATATCTCTTTCTGAAACACTTAACACCCAAATCAAATGGTTTCAAGATAAAAATATGATAATTCTATACGGAAATAAGCCTAAAATTTAATGCAATTATGGAATTATCAAATACCATATTGGTTGTAGAGATATCATGAATTATACATGTAATGCCCCGAAAAATCCCTTAATTAAAAATTTTAACTCTTCGTTTTCAAACGATAAAATGTTTTCGCACTCACAAAAATTATTCTATCGTCAAAATAACTTCTTTACATCCGAAAATTTTTTCGTGAAATCAAGTTTTCGTTTACACCTCATTTTCGGCCCATACACCAAGCCCAACACTTTGATCCAATAATTAACAAATTTCAAAAAAAAAAAAGAAAAAAGAGATGAAAGTAGCTGAATTCAGTCAACTGCAGCTGCAACGGAGGGTGAGGAAATCCCTCACCCACTCGCATCAATTCATTTCAATCAATCAATCCAAAAGATTGGAAATTGATAAGCCAACCCTTGGTCCAACTTTTCATTGCTTAGGAGCCCTTAGTTCCACCTATAAATAGGTGTGTTGAGTGGAGTTTTTGTCTCCCACATTTTCATTTTCAAGACAACTCCTCTCACTCTCTACTTTCTCTACACATTCTATAACATTTTCTTGCAACCTTCAAAACTCATAAAGGAAAAAGAACTACATTTATCTTGAACCAACACTCCATCACTTGATAAGGGGAAAGATTAGGGATACTCTCCTTTGCCTTGGTAAGATTGAGATTATCATTATATAAGAATTTATAGTGAGATTGAGATCAAACCTAACTTTAAGTATATAACTTGATTTCTTAGGTGTGAACCTCCCTTTGGAATGATCAACCTATCATCTCGATTGAAAACTCAGGATGAGGGTCAGATTTATGGCTTCTTTTTCCCTTTGTTTCTATATTAAATCTTATGACCATTGTTGAACTAAAATATGATATGGAGCATTTGTTCGGTTTATATGGTAACATTTGCTTTATTGGCTCCATTCCTGTTTGCATAATGTCTTGGACCTCTTGAATGTTAAGGACCCTCATTCATAGCATGAATATGTTCTAAGGACTTTGGACCATTGGAAAAATATGAAGTTTTAATGTGAAAATGAGAAGAAAACGACTAAGGACTTAAAAATCGATCTTTCCCTTAAAATTTGTAAAATAGAATTTAAAACAAAAATTTTAGAATCCTTACTTGAAAGATGGGATTTTTGGATTTTTGGAACCTGGACAAAAAATTAATATATATATATATTTACTGTTCATGGGACAGAAGAATTCCCCTGATAAGGCGCGCCCCCGCCCTAAACCCGGATCTTTTTTAAGGCGTGCCCACGCCCTAGACCCAAACCTCTTATGCCCTATATTTTCTTTAAACAAATGAACTTCCTTGATAAGGCATGCCCACACCCTAAACTCAGACCTCTTCTGTCCTTGATGAGGCGTTCCCACGCTCTAAACCTAGACCTCTTCTGCCCTATATTTCCTTTAGGCAAATGAACTCTCTTGTTAAGACGCACTCACGCCTTCTTCCCTGACTGCTATAAATACTAAAATTTTGATTTTTGATCTCTTTACATTATTTTAAATCCATATATAACCTCTTTAAATGTATTTAAAACTTCAAAATGAAAATTTTTCCAAAGTTCATGTCCGAATCCGATTCGTATATTTGATTCATTTGTTCGATTGAATATGAGCCATGGTGGCTATATGATCTTCATATGTTCGTACATGTCTTAATATCATTAATTCGTCCCCAAACCTATATGAATGTTCATATGTTGGGCCCTTGGAATATATAGGGGGATTTGATTGGGCGACATCAGGTTGACAATCGAAACCCCCCAAAATTCTTGTTTGGTGGGTAGACTGGATGAATCCTTGAGGTAGAATTTGGAGGGACTACTCTATGGCACGTGGAGACGACGGTACCTATCTGTATGTACGAACCTTGAGGGAGTATTGGAGGAATAAAGCTGATATGTTTGATATATATTGGAGATATAAGAGTGATAGATCTATCAACCATTTGACTCAGCCATTTTATTACATGAATGTGATATATGATTGCATGTTATCAGTTTGTTCCGTCCATTTGAATGTTCATATGTTTGTTTTGAAATCACATTCAAGTCTTGCTTGTTACATGTTCTTCGTTTGAATCATCTCGTATTCCTTGTCCTTTGCCATACTAAGTCAGTTGACTCATTTATTCCATTAACATCATGTAGGGAATTAGCTTTGCAAATCTGTTGGACTAGACGGCTTCCTGAAAGTATTTCGCCCCTTTTGAGATCATGTATATATATGAATAATTTAGCTTAACTAGTTTTCGTTCAGGCCTTGGTTATGTTTAGTATGTACTATGAACTTCATGATGTGAATTGCAAAAAAATTGGCCTGTAATTTTGATATATTTTGGATGATAAGTCATGAATTATCCATGTTGAAATTTTTTGTTTATGGTTTTAATAAGCTATCCATTCGTAAATGGCATTTCGGATTACGGGGCGGAATGTACCGGGATCCGGGGTGTTACAATACATGTAAATGAGCAATTACTAAATAAGGAGTACGAACACATCATATCAAATTTTGATCCTAGAAATATGCAATTAATGTGTCAATTTTATTTTATACATTTTAATTACATCAAGGTTTTAAACAATCTATTTCACTCAACTGCCTTAACTGCTATAAGTTCTCTTAAACTAAACTAGAGACATGACATGATTAATGGGGTGATTAAGCTTACAAAATGTTTGACAATTTCTCTTAAAAAAAACAAAAAAAAAAAGATTATGAGCTGAAAAAATAAAATGTTAGAATTTCATAAGTTTAAAAAAAAATAAATAATAATAGTAATAATAATAATAATAATAAATAAGAAGTTCTTAATTTAAATTTAAAATCTAATTATATTGCTCTAATTTTGATGGAGATGGACACCTAACTCCAAGCCCCTAAGATGTAGCTCATCTTTTTATTCTGATACCTTCTTTAGTTTCAGATTCGAATTGACATGGAAGTTGATTCCTTTGACTAGGATGACCAAATTCCTCTCGTCAAATTTTAATCATTTTAATTATAAAATTAGCATTGCTAATATCTTGTAAGTTTTAAAGTTTCATTTTATCCAAATATTTTAGCAACTTATATTTAATATAAGATATATCTTATAAACTCAAAACATAATTTCTTAGAAGAAGGAACCTACAAGATGTCTCAAATAAATTCAGCAAAACACTCTCTGAAATACTTTTGAGAAGAAATGAAGACTTCAAGTTTATTCTCAATCAATATGATAATGAAATAATTAGCAAAAATAGAGAGATATTTCATATTTGTAAAAAATAAATAACATTGGTTAGTACTGTTGTCGTTGTTTAGATGAAGTAACATCACCTTCCCCTTTCTATAATAGAGTGCTGGTTAGAATCCCACCAGTAGCGTGTGAATCTTTGTCTACTATACAGTATGTCTACCACATAGTAATTTATAAAGTTTATCTTATATTAACTAGTTCCTATACTTGATCTTTAAAATATATTAATATAATGATATTAATGTAATAATTAAATGTAATATTATCTATGAAAAAAGAAGCAAATATCATTTCAGAACAAAAAAATTTGTGACGGTACGCCAATTGATTGTTGTTGTTTTTTCTTTTTAAATAAATAAAATTCCCTTACAGGATGAGGGTCCTAATTAGTAATTTCCAAAGGAATAACGGGGAGCATATTCCTCCTAGGGGTGAGCATAAAACCGCCTAATCCGATCCGCCCGCACCCGCCTGTAACCCGCCGAATTACAAACAATATAAATATGTAACGGTTAATTTTTTCGTAACCCGCTTGGAATTGGGCGGGTGACGGTTTGATAAATTTGTCACCCGCCAAAAACTAACCCGCCCGCCATTGTATATATATTATATATTTCTAATATATATTACTTATATTTATCAAAAAAGTGTATATATATTATATTTATATATATATAGATATATTTACTTATTTA
>JACFYI010003456.1:104488-115893 GCA_014898755.1 Handroanthus guayacan | reverse complement strand
CATTTCGTTGCTTATTGAGCATAAGGAACGAAAGGTATAGGCCCGTGCAAAACGATTGAGAACAATTGGGAAGCTCAACAAAATAATAAACAGTAAATACAACAATATGTAGGGACAACAACGGAACATGTAAATACATGAAATGTTGTTGTATGTACTATTTATAAATTATTCGAGTTTTCATTGATTGGTATTGATTGTTTTATATTTAAATCGTAGCTTATGCTCAATATTCATAAATCCAATCCTTTCGTTGCTTATACTCAATATTCACAGATACATTTAAATACATATTCATAATGACGATATGTGCAAATTTTAGTTGATTACAATCAGTAAATATTACTATATATGTGCAGCAAGCAACTCCCACATACAAGTCCTACTGCTCAATAATTATCGTAATGGTGCGATGCTTGGATCTCGATATCTGTCCCATTGTGGGTTAATCGGTGGCTAAGGACATGAGCAATCTCCGAAGCATTCTGATCTAAGAGCAACGGCAGGTGCTTGATACACTAGTTAGCCGATAATTCCAGAATAATTGCACTGTAATATGTGGCTATGATAAGGCCCATATCTGAAAGTGTCATCTACCTGGGAGTCGGGGCTTTGTCGTCTATCTAGTGGCAAATGGATGCGAACACCCGTGATGCCTACTCTCACCAGGCTCACTTTAGCCGAAAACTTTGACGTAGAATACCTATCTGGCGTACATGTGATCGTGCAGTCTCCATTGTATAGTCATCCATTCATGCTCATCACCGTAGACAATTTAAGCCACACATCGATATCCAAAATTGCCGTCCTCGATGACATCAACATAAGATTGTATGTGTCGAATGAGAGAATGGGGTAGAATTGAATAGAAATCCGACTGAGGCTTCTTATTCAAAATTGGGGCACATGACGATGACAGTCGTGGACCTTTGCCCAATGATGATGATGACGACCCGCCACCTCTCCTAGAAGAGTTTCTATTGATTGACCCTGAAAATGAACGTCCACGACCTCTCGAACTGGAAGAAGATCAGCCTCAACTCTTGTCAGATCCATAAGAAGACTTATCAATACTGAACTTTGAGAATGTGTACTCCCAGGCCGATAGTTTTTTGCAGTCGTATTTTTCTTCAGTTGACCCATAGGCTGCTGCACGAATGGCTCATTCAAATAGGCAACCTCTGGATACATGTGAGAAAACATGATGTCTGACATATACTTCTGCTCAATCATTGGGCACGTGTACAATTTTTTAACAAATCACTCGATCAAGCCTCTTATTTCGATTTGCTTCTTTGGAGCTGTATTTGTCGGCGTTGGTGCTTTAGTGCTCAACGTCCTCCAAAACATATGAATATCATCACTGAAAAATGATTCCTGATTACATTCATTTTCAGCAATTACATGTGCACATGGGAGGCCATGGGTATTTCTCAAATAACATGTACACCTAGACGGATCTTTCCACAGACCGGAAGTAATCCCCATCTTGCGTTCCCGATTCATCTTGCTCAATGCTTTATGCGTGACGACTCTATTGAGTGCTTGAAAACACTAACACGAAACCACGTGTTTTCGGATTCTCCCTAATTTTGTGAACTCGGCCAAAATCCTATCAATTTGGGACTTAATCTGGGAGTGTATCTAGCTCCATACACGTCAAATCTCCCAATAGAGAAGGCAAGCCACGTTTTTGGGGATGAATGTGCATTCTCCACCCTATTGACCAAAAAAAAATTTTTAAAAATAATTTATTACTGTTGCAAAGGAAATAACACTAAATAAATCATTTACCTATTCGTCGTCCTATTACCAAGATGAAAAATCCCATCAGTCCATGCACGAATGAACTTCTCCTTATATACGAGCCAAGTCTCGTTTAAGTATGTTAATAACAGTAAGCAACCTTGATAATTCCATAATAGTTGTTTGTAGTTGGCGCCGTACTTCATCACAGTAAGAGAATTAGTCAATGTGTTCCAAGGGCGGCGAGAAAAATTAATACCATATCCTTTGATTCCGCCCATCAATTTTGTTACCATTAGTTGAACATTTTTATTAATATAAAACTGATAGAGAAGACGATATGACTTTAGGAGTATATGCTCCAGTGCATTCATAAGCCCCAACTCTTTGTCCGGGACAATAGTGCTGGGTAGAATGCCTCCGTAAAAAAGACGCCTTAAATTATTCAAAACCCAGCGATAATGCTCCTCTGATTCATTTCTCATAAAAGCAACTACTACGTTGAAATTCTTTTCTACGGGAATCACTCTAATAATCTCCAATAAAGGTATCTTATACTTATTAGAAACACATTAAATATCAAGCAGTTGTATATTAGTTAAATAATTAGCTATATAAATAAAAGAATAAATAATTAACAAATAATTCAATAAAATTGATTCAGTACCTAGTAGTCTTGTACATTGTATCCATCAACAAAACATATGGAAACACTCTCAGCAACTCGATGGACCTTGGGCGAGCAAACATAAGGTCAGTTATTTCGTTGGTCAACGGATCGACATGGTGTCACTGCAAGTTTCATTCTCAGCAATACAGTGCATAAGATGTTAAACAACTGTACGCCCGCCCAAAGCTTCTACCTTCATTTTATTTCTAGCATTATATATATGCTTCAGAGAAGTTTGAATAGTTGGGTTCTCTCGCCTAAGATAATTCAGAATTTATTTCGACTTCACATGAGTCTTAGCCAATATTTTTGTAATTTCATACTAATCTTAGATCAATCTACTCACCATTGAGTACCCATGGTGATACCTCACTGGAGGGTAATTATGTTTTTCATTTGACACCAATATCCGCCATATACCTTCCTTTTTCATGTGTCCTATCAATATAAATGAACATCTGTATTTCTTTGTCTCTGTAAACTTTTGGCTTTCCACGTCTATATTTGCTTGCATAATCCTTCCTTTGCCACACCCTTTGCATGATATATATACGTTTCATTTACGTGACGATTGTACTATTAAAAATATATTATGCTCTCGTGCAGTAGACTTTGATCATTCTTTAAATTTTTCTTTACTCTCAAATGTATAATCTGTTATGAAATAATCGCTGTAATCTATTTCTTCAAACATTTTTAGGTCCTACCTATTTCAACAAAATTTTAGAAGATAGTCTAAGGAAATGAAAAGAAAAAACCAAAAAAAAATAAAATATATGCACCTATGACAGGTGCAATTTTGTGAGTATCAACGTGTTTAATGGGCGTGTATCAGGTCCATCTACGCCCATTAGAGGCGCATATATTTCACAAGTCGTACCTGGTAGTAAATTAATTTTTTTTTAAATTTCGCCCTAATGTGCCCCCCATAAGCGCATATTTTCCCAATTTCACGCCTCCAGGTGGCGTGGTACATAGATTCTACGTGCCTATGGGGGGCGCAATTTGGGAAAAAAAAATTCTACTTCTTTTTTTCCCCCTTTTCTGGGTTTTGCTTAAAAAACAATAATTTTACCTCAGTGCTAGAATAATTTTGCTCAAGATCTTACTCACTCATGTTGTAAATGTTGAAAATTTTGTGATAATACATTGAAATGTACAAAAATTTCAAAAATAGGTAGTTATTGGAGGGTGAGAGGTTATATAAAAAAAAATTCAATTACTCTGCGTTAATAATTTACGCTCCACAGAAGGCAATCCCTTTTGTTGTTTCGTACAAAAGTTGTGAGTTAGAATATTTTTACCTTACTCCACAAGATTGTAGTTTTGGCAATGTGAGCATAAATTGATTCATAATCACCTCGTGGTCTTGCACATCGAATGACATACATCCTGTTGATAGAAAATGAAATTTTATCTTGAAATTGGCCGACCATCATATTTTGCACAAAAGGAGGCAATGCTGGCTTAAGGACAACGGCATTCTCATAACTTTTCATTTTATCCAACTCCACTTTTCCTGATGTTTATATGGTTTTATTTAATGTTTTACACATTATACTTTTATGGAATTATATTTTTATAGTTTTGATACAAATCACTCTTGAACTTGTGTTCTTGTTTATTTTGCATATCTAATGTTTATGTGTTATATGTTATAAGCAAATACAATTCACGAGCAAAGTAATTCTATTACCCTTGAAGAGTTGATGGAATGCTATGAAGTTGAATCTCACCCTCATCAAAGCTTAAATTCTAAATAGATTTGATATGAATTTATTTTAGCTTTTTAATTTTTTATATGCCACAAGAGGTATGTATAAAAAACATTATTCTATGTATATAAAATATTGTCTATTTGAACATATAAATATGTGTTGGTGAGATCATATCAAATAAAATTGTATATTAATTTACATCATGCACTATGAAATGTGCATTTAGAAGATATCATAATATGAATTTCTTACATGATGCATTTGTCACTATTTGGACAATCTATGGAAGTTACAAGATAGAAGCAATTGAATTCTCTTGGCTTTTACCAAGAAACCCAAGTCTTCCCCAAAATAGAGATTTAATTTCAGACTAAAAGGTAAAACAATTTAGTTACTTGAATAAGTGTAGATCAAAAAACAAAATGCAGCAAATAATACCGTAATCTAGATGAAAACACCACGCCTTAACTCATTTCTTTGTTTCATAATCCCATTCTCTTCATTCCTCCTCCTAACCACACCGTCGAGTTCAGACAAGGTAGCAAACTTGCTTCTACTCTCACAATGCTAGGTGTCTCTTTACAATCTTTCTTTGTATCACTTCTCTTTCCATCAGACAATATAGCAAACTTGCTTCCACCTCTCACAATGCTAGGTGTCTCTTCATAATTTTTCTTTATATCACCTCTTTCTCTATCAATGAATTGGCTTGTATGATTATATTCACTTTCGTTGGCATTTTGAGCATCTTGAAATTGTTTGAACATTGAAGGACTTGGTTCCCCTAGGAATCTGCATTTGGCTGTTGCATCAATAACTGGCTCTTCTTCAATAACTTGCTGGTTGTTGGGCTCATTCTTATTAGCATCTAAGGTATTTGACTCCACAATTGAGATATTTTAATGTTTATTAAATAATGTGCAAGCATAATGGGTCAAGTGCAAAAAGATATACTTACAATCACTCTTCTTCTTATTAGACACCCCTGCTGGAAGTTACCTTCTAGTGTTGGTAGATCTCGAACTTAGCTCCTCAATACTTGCTCTTCTTCAGTAAGAGGCTTGCTTTTGGGCTTCCACGGACTCCTCCTCATAGATATATGAGGTATTTGGTTCCAACGGAAAAAATGCATGTAATATTAAACCATTTCTACAAGGAAATATGTGTTAAAATTGTTACTTTGTGCCTTGAAATTGCAGTTTGGAAAAATAGAACTTGTGCCAAGGCACAAAATTTGGTGCCATGGTGCTAACTTGACAACATCTCATCTAAAAAGGTTTGCACCACAGGGCAAAAGATCTCCACCATGACGCTAGCCTGACAGTCATTGGCGAAGATGATTTGTACTTCGGCATAGAATATTCATGTTGCAGCATGCAAAGACGCAGAGCAAATCCGATTTTTTAGGTTACATGAGCTACTTTTGGGATATTGTATGTCATATCTAATTTATGATATAGTACTTTTATATTTTCAAAAAAAAAAAAAAAAATCCCTTTTTTGAAATCAATGATTTTTGAAGGAATCTCCAATCCCTATGTCAAATTTAGAAGACTAATTGTTAGAGTTGGTGTGCTTAGCAATTTTTCATTCCACAAACCTTAACAATTACCAATCCTTCAATGTTACAAACAAGCATGGAAAATGAAGTTTTTGGCTTTTATTTCATCTATTCATATGGCAAATTGAGACTTTTGGTGGGCTTGGTCGAACTCATATGGTGATCTGGTTTGCTTTTTTATTTCACCACTTTAATGCAACCATAATTTCTTGTCAAGATTTATTGAACATGATTATAATATCTGGAAAATTGAGGTTAAATTGGTAAGAAAAATGTCAACTCTAAAGGCACTTTATCAATGAAGGTAAAATGCAAATAAAAAAGTTTAACATGCCATGCTAATCATGCTTCCGTTAGTAATCTAATGGAATGAGTTTTTGAGAGTTCGAGGGACGGAGTGGCCAGGGTATTTGCAGGTTTTCGTAGTAGAAATGGGGTATTTGATTCAACCTCTATAATACAAAGGGGCAAAGTGAATGTAGCCCTTTTAAAATTTAACATATTGGCAAACAAATTGAAAATTTGGAACAACATGATGCTTCATTCACCCATTGCGTGTTAGATAGAGTAGAATAAACCCAATGAGTCTAAACATCATAGGATAGACTCAATAAGTAAACCCATTGGGCAGGATAGAACATAGGATTCGATATATGGGTGTTGTAGGTTATTGGTATGGGTAGGGTAATACCCTGCCCAAGTTGTAATTGGCATCTAGTCCTATTAGGATTTTAATGCAATCACATGTTTAATGGACGGATAATATATATTGTGAGATATTTATGTACTTTAGTCTTTGGATGGATGTCAATCCTTGGTTGGAATCCCTAAATAAAGTAATGAGTAAATGAGAGGAAAAGAACAGCAACAGATTAGTTATGTGGTGGGGGGGTCCCACATTGGCTTGAAACAAGGAGGCTTGTACTTGTATAAAGTATAAAAGCTTTGTGGAGGAGTTAAAGAGTTAGTTAAACTCTTCACTTGTTACAAATTACTTTTATAACTAACATGGACTTGTACATAAGAAATCCAAGCGTAGGTGCTTGTTAAAGTACGTTTACTATGAGGTTCATAAGGGATGCACCACACACACGCCGCCACTATTGCCTCCCTCACCCGATTCGGCTTCAGCTACGGCTCTAGGCCAGTTGTCTTAGTCTCAATCTAATTTTTCTGTTGAAAATCCTATTGAATTTTAAAAGTTTAAATTTTAAAATTCTGACTGTTTGACTTTGCAGTAGATGAAAGGAATTTGACTTAGTTGTTACTACTATATTAAGTCTGAAGAAAGACAGAATTAAACAGTAGCTTAATGGCTGATTTAATTCTGTAATCAATATGTCATTTACACCACAACCTCCCCTCTCCACTATAAATAGATTGCTTTATGGTTGGTCTAAAACATAAATCAAAACATTTGAAAATCTCTCTAAATTCGTAAGGAATTTTCTGGGTTATCTTAGTTTCGACGAAGTGAGTTGCCGATCAAGGTGAAATTCAGTTGCAATGTAGCAAATGAATTTCTAATACCATCTTATCCTTGGAGAGGCGACATGGTACCCATTGCACCGGTGATTGGGCAACCTACTTCTTCAAGGCAAACAGAAGATTATTCTATGTTTTGATTTAATCAATTTTGTCCTTATACGAAACTGTCTTGTATATTTACTGTTTAAAATTAAGCTAGTTACGATTCTATTTTCCTAATTGCAGATTTGTTTTTTTTCTTTCAAACTGATTGGCTGGCCTTTGGTTTCAAAAAAAATTTGAATTGTGGTTAAATCTGCAACTTCATTGTTCTGCATGGCTTGATCTATACAATTATATAAATTGTTAAAAACACACCTCGTGAATCTGTGATTATCTGCAAACTCATACTTTGATAATCTGAAATTATTTGTTTTTCCAACAACCTATTTACAGGCCTAAACACATTTGATCTATATTTAAAATATGGAATAAGAGTTAGAACATCATTTTGAAATAAAAGATCCTAATTACATTAAATATGATAAGTTCATCGTGTGTCTCATAAATATCATAACTCTAATATAATGAGGGGAAATTTTTTCACTTTACGTTGTTACAATTCTCGTTTCATATGCAATCATCCTTTACCAATAAAAATCTTACGTGTTTTCAACAAGACAACTCCCAGTGGTAGACGCCTCTAATGGTTGCAGGCGAAAACTATTTTGATGGATAATAACTACAAAATAAGAGATGAACCAGGCATATTTCACATGCTTTTCTATATAGTTTATTATATTATGGGTTAGGATTATATAATTAATTTTAATCTTTACTTAATTGAAATCGTGCCGGCAACAAAGGCGACCCATTTTATGTCGGGTCGGAATAGTTTTCGTCGGCTTTTCATATGCGGTAGGGCCGTGTGGATGGGTTTGGTGGTTTGGGTAAAGAGTAGGCGCACAAGGTTTGGGAGCTAACTTCGTGGTGGCCCCCACACCATAGTGGTTGATACAGGCATTTCTTGGACCGCTCCATTCAATCTTATGATCAAAACAAAAGAAAAGCCAAAAAAAAAAAAAAAAAAAGAAAAGAGGACCAATCTTGTGATGTTTTTGCCCTTTCTAAAGATGGTATGCTTGATGTAATAATTTATTTTCTTTAACATACTATTAGTTTCTAAAAATAAATTGTTGCTTTGTCAATTTATGATACTGAAATTATATAATTTTTCAAATTATATCATCAATATTATATATAAAGTGTGAGAGTATTAATGATATATTTTTAAATATATTGACAAAATTAACTTTACTTAAATAAAAATGTGTGAAATTCTTTTTATTGCTTTTTCTATCTCCAATCTTCACTCTTAATTTTTATCACTTAATTTGTTTATATACACTAGTAAAAATATTTACATATTTAAAAAATTAACATATAAAAGTAAACATTATTAGTTCTGCATATATTAAAAGTTTGAGCCAGACTCGTAGAGTGTGCCATAAGTACACATTTGGTATTAATCTCTTAGCATTTTATATTTTTTTATTTTTTATTATGATCATATCTATTAATAAATATAAATATTCAATCGCATCAACATATTACACTACCAGCATATGTTATTGAAAATTTTTTTATTGTAAAAAATCGTAAATGAGAAAAACTTATGTTAAACTTTGATAATCCATTATTATTCACTGTACCATCTATTCATGAATGTATGATTCACTTCGTACCATACTGTACATCCATATCAAATTAGTCTAATTTTACGTCTTTCCACCCCTAATTAGAAATAATAAAACCCTTTCATGACATAATTTATTGATTTTAACACATTAATTGTTTCTTAGGAAAGTAGTTAGGTGTTATTTAATGCATCCAAGTGGGAGTTAATAGAAATTTTATAAAGTTTTTGTTTAAGTAAAACTAATCAACCTAATTATTATAGATAATCATTAAATTATGACTTGACCCCAAACTTGCAAAAGATTCTCAGTTTAAAACCTAGGAAAATTATCCACCAACATTTGCAAGAAAGTTTTATTATCCACCGACAATTTTTTCTTGGATTCTTCCACGAGTTAATAATTAATAATTAAGAATAAAATGAATTAAAAGAACACATATTTTCCTATTCTTTTTACTAGGGGATTAGGGGATCGATCTCGTCACTGTGAGCATCTCATTGAGACTCAAACTTATATTCGATCTGTTTGCAGGATATAATACAATCACATCCGTCCCTAAAGTCGTTTCCACTTAAGTCACAGGCTCGTGCTTACTGAGTCCTACAAACAAATTGACTTATTTGGTAGCAAAAACATCTCCCTGTGTGCATTTCTTTTTCCCAAGTGCAATGAAAATCTCTAAAGAACCATATTTTAGGGGATTTTTTCCTAATTTTTTATTTTTTTCCGCTTAGTCTAATTTTTCAAATGCTTCAAAGATGCCAATTAGTGTGACGTAATTAATAACCTAATGAATCCATCACCATCTAACCACAGAAATTTGGAAAATGAATGTGAAAGTGACCCATAGATAACACTAAGGCCATATTGTTGATTCATCTAAAGATTACTTGCTCTATCCGATCCTCCTCAAAAACCATACAAAAATGAAACCAAAAAAGGAAATCACCCACCTAGAAATGGTCCCAATTCACGACTTGTGCATAGGCTATTAGATAAAATTAAAAAATAAAGAATAAAAATCCGCGTACGTGGCACCGAGCCACTTTGTCATGCTTTCATTTAATATTTTTGAAATTTCCTCAATTTTATATGTTTTTATATGTTAATCATGAATATGCCCACTCATGAGCACAACTTATAGTAAGTTAGAATCGATTACATCATAACTACAACTTATGATAACTATCATTAGATGATTCACAACTCATTCACATTGAATCCCCTATTCTAAAATGGTATTTGCTTTTAAATATATGCTTACATACCACGTGTATTGTATTTATTACTAAATATTTTTATAAAGAAATATTCAATACACATAGAATGCATTTAAAGCACAAAATATGAAATGAAATATTATTTTGAAATAGGGGATCCCATCTACAACTCATTATTTTCACTGTATATTTTTGTAGTTATATAGCATATATACTATTCATATATGAGGGTATTTTTGGGAAGATGAGTTGGATTCGATATCAGGGGTCCACGTTGAATAGTTGGAAAACTTGTGGGGTTAATCTGTAAGGAAGCAAGCACAGTAAGCGGGCAAAGTGTGCCTTCCATTAAGACCGTCCAATACCTAAGTCATATCGAGCAGAGGGGGTCAAGATAGTGAAGGCAAAAAGGTACTGGTAGTCAAGGCAATTTAATGTAAATTAAATGTACCTAGTATTTATAATAGTGAAGATTGAAGCATCGGGGATGAAGTTTCCGTTTTGCCCCTCCCTAAAGTATGGTTGCTCTCTCTGTTTGTGGTGATGTCATATTATGTAATCCATCCTTAGCCTGACTCGACATGATCGAGACCGAACTGCAACGTAGCATTGGCATGTTTTTTTAGAGCAAATATGATGGGGTCGATCGTACCACAGGCATGACACTCATTAAGTGAGGCTTGTAGGGGCATTTAATGATCTCTAATACATAATTAACGAATACGTAATTAATGCTAACAGTGATGATGCCACAGCACAAATTGACGGCACAAGCATCAGTCACACTGACCTCAAGCTTGAGCGGCTAGGCAAGTGCTAGTACATCAGCAAAGGCCTACACGAGGGGCTCTTCGAGCGTCAAGTGCAGAGGTCGAGGTCGAGTCTCAAGGATGAGCAAGCAGGACCTTAGGACTTACACTGAGGTCGATGGTTTTGGCGTGGACCTTGCTTTTGGTCGCCGGACCCACTAGTTGCCCAAGTCATCTTGTTGAGGTATGAAATAGCAGTTAATTTGTTCGAATCTCGAGCTGACACTTGGAGGTCGGAATTCCCTCTCATTATATATTATTATACTATGATAATTATAAGCATATACATATAGTGTGCATAATAGGTTAATTTATATTATTGTTGAAAGAAGTTATTTTCAGGAACCATACTTATACAGCGACATTGAATTTCATAAAGATTAAAAAGAAATATTTGTTGCTTTTAAGGGGTAATACAATTATGGAATACCAGCCATTCCGGGCTTAGCATAACACAACATTTTTGCCCCACCATGGGCCGCTTAATGGACAAAATATGCCGCCCCATTTGGTG